>CADCXT010006404.1:0-10310 GCA_902806775.1 Microtus agrestis | reverse complement strand
AGGATACGCTAAAAGGATACCTGCCGTAAATAGATGGAGGGAACAGGCACAAGATAGCCATAGGATTAATGATAGATAGATCACAGAGATGTAGGATAGCTAGGTGATAAATGATATATATGTATAAGTATATGACACAGGATACTTCGAGGATACATGGTGAATAGATCAGAAGACAGGCACAGGATAGCCAGAAGATAGAAGATCAACAGATTGAAGAGCAAACAGAGATAGATATAAAGGTAAAAAATAGATAGATGGAAGATAGACAACATATAGACAAAGGAAAAGATGACTAAAAAAAGGTAGATAGGCATATGATAGCTAGGATTAGATGAAGGTAGAGAAGAGAGTATAGGGTAGTTAAAGAATAATGATATATGGATTGGATCAACGAACACAGACTAACTATTTCCAGAAGAACCTTATATGGAAAATATCCAAATAATAAATAAAGGAAAAGATGATAAAAAGATGAATGATAGGAAAAGGAGACCAAGAAGTAGAGGATAGCTAGATGGAAGTGGAGACGACAGGGTAGCCAGAGGATAAAGGTAGATGGAACAAAGACAAAGATTGGTAAAGGAACGATGATAATTAGAAGGAAGATAGAAGCTGGATGGCTAGAAGTTGGATGACGAATGGACACAAAAGAGAGTGGTATGTAAGGATAGATGATAGATGGAACAAGAAATATAGGGTATGATAATGAGTGGTAGATATATGATAGCTAGAGGATTGATGATAGATAGATGGACAGTAACTACCCAGGGTTGGCTGAAGGATAAAAAGATAGATGGAAGACATAAATAGTTGAGTTTTGGATAGATAGATGGAATAGATAAAATAGGCACAGGGAGAGCCCGGGGATAAATAATACGTGGAAAATACAGGATACCTAGAGGATAAACAGTAGTATAGTAAAGTCAGGATAGCTAAAGAATTGATGATAGATGGAAGATAGATACAGGGTAGTGATACGAAAAAGAGTAGTAGTAGACAGATAGGACATCTACAGGATAGATAATGAAATAGCTAGAAGGTAGATAAATGATAGATGGAAGACAGACATAGGAAAGATAGGAGATAGATGCTAGTTGGATGAAGGAAGACACCAGATTATTAGAAAATAGACAATAGATATATTGAAGACAGCATATCTAGCATGCCCCCCTGCGACTCGTCCTCAGCCTCTGCCTTTGTGGCCTCCCTGGTCTCAGCCTCAGCAGCAGTGGTAGCCAGGGCAGCCATTCATTGTGGGCCAGGCCGCCCCAGCCGAGCGCCAAGTGGGAATTTCTTAGTTATTAATACAAACAGGCATTAGAGCTCTTAGCCCAAGACTAGGAACACCTTTGACTCACCTAAAGACTTGATTGCTCTATGTAACTTTTCTGGTGTCCAGACAGTTGTTTCTTCTGTATGATACTTTGCAAGTCTCTACCCTTATACACCCTTTATTCCTTATACACCCTTTAATCCCTTTCCTGATGCTTCTCTTCTTCTGCCCTAGCCACTCTCGAACTGTTTAGTTACTTTCCTTCTATAGCTGTGTAGACAACTGCCTTGATGAACTCACAGTTCATTCTTTTGATACCTCAACTGCCACTGCTGCTTTGCTGCATAGTCTTTCACTTTCCTGCCTCTGAGTATTTATTCCTTGGATAAAATCTTATCTCATATTATGAAGAAAACCCAAGAAAACGTCTCTTGAGAAGGATGGAGAAATAGTTCTATGTCTCTACCAAAGGACCCAGGTTTGGTTCCCAGTAACCAGATACAGCTCTCAACTATTTGTAACTGCAGTTCTAGGAGATTCAACACATTCTTCTGACCTCTACATGTACCAGACTCTACATGTACCAGACATGCACATGGTGCACAGGAAAAAAATTACAAAAATATTAATATGTTCAGACATAGATATATTTAAAAGATCACTTAAGAGAAACCTTTCATTTGGCCTGGTGCTACAGTCCAGAAAAGGCAGTGCCTGATGAATGTCTCCTTGCTACTCATTGAACCAAACTGCTTTCTTTAAGTAAAACCAGTCATGCTCATCGAGGCTTATATTTTAGACCAATCACAGCCTTGCCACTTACCACCAATCACATTCATAATGATCATGTTTTTGTACAAATCATGACAGTGACACATAGGACCAATCATAGTCACTGAAGTTTATATTTTTAGACCAATCATGGCCTTGCTCTTAACAGAAATCAGAGTCATTTAAACTTGTGTTTTGACCAATCACAGCCTTGTCTCTTAGGACCAATCACAGTCAGCATGTATTATGTTCTCAGCCAATCGCATAGGCAGTGTGTATTCTATTGTTGCCAGGATACGGTAAACATAAGAGCACTTGACTTCAAGTGGCTTGTAAAGGTAAGGTGAAGGAGGTTGGTGCTGTGCTGTAAGGGCAAAAATCTTGGGTTGTTTTCAGTTTAATCTTGTACCAGTCATTGAGACAGTGATGGTGAACTCACCAAATGTAAACTGCAATTTGATAATTTACTATTTCAGTAATATCAGTGTTTAGTTTAGTCTAAAGTTGTATAGTCAAGTGTATACCTATCTGTGGTCTTTAAGCTTAGTTTTCTAGCAGTCTTTATGAAATATCTCTCATTTTATCAAGGAATACTGTTTATAGCACAATTCACTCTTTCTAATAACACATACCATACATTGGCAAATAGGGCCAGACTGGCTGTATTTCTAAATACTGACAAGTTTTATCATGATTATTATTTGGTAAAAAACCATGAAGGATGAACTAAGCTGAATAACTAAGAAAGAATAGATGAGAAACTGAAGAATGGGGTATAGAAGAAAGAATATAGATGGAAATTAGCTAGATAAATGATATAGGAGAGATATAGGATAGCTAGGGATAAAAGTAATAACAATGGAAGATAGGATATCTAGATGATAGGTGGTAAGTGGATGGAGATAGATACAGGATAGGTGATAGAAAGGTGGAAAATAGAGTACAGGATAATTAAAGGTAAATGACACATGGATGGTAGAGATGCAGGAAGCTAGAGGATAGGTGGTTGATAGATGAGAAACAGACACGGGTAACTAGGAAATAGATGAAGGATAGATAAATGGAAGACAGTTACAGGAAATCTAGATAATTGATGATAGATAGATCACAGAGATCTAGGGCAGCTAGATGATAAGTGATACATGGATGGTAGAGAACACAGGATAGCTAGATGACAGTTGATACATAGATAGCAGACAGTTACAGGAAATCTAGATGATTGATGATAGATAGATCACAGAGATCTAGGGTAGCTAGATGATAAATGATACATGGATGGTATAGAACACAGGATAGCTAAAGGATAGCTGGTAAATAGATGGAAGACAGGCACAAGATAGCCATAGGATTAATGATAGATAGATCACAGAGATGTAGGATAGCTAGGTGATAAATGATATATATGTATAAGTATATGACACAGGATACTTAGAGGATAGATGGTGAATAGATAGAAGACAGGCACAGGATAGCCAGAAGATAGAAGATCAACAGATTGAAGGCAAACAGAATAGATATAAGATAAAGAATAGATAGATGGAAGATAGACAACATATAGACAAAGGAAAGATGACTAAAAAGATGGAAGATAGGCATATGATAGCTAGAAGTTAGATGAAAGGTAGAAGAGAAGTATAGGGTAGTTAAAGAATAATGATATATGGATGATCAACAGACACAGACTAACTAGAGGCTAGAAAACATATATGGAAAATATCCAAATAATAAATAAAGGAAAGATGATAAAAAGATGAATGATAGGAAAAGAGACCAAAGAGGTAGAGGATAGCTAGATGGAAGTGGAGACACAGGGTAGCTAGAGGATAAAGATAGATGGAACAAAGACAAAGAGATTGGTAAAGGAACGATGATAATTAGAAGGAAGATAGATACAGGATAGCTAGAAGTTGGATGACAGATAGACACAAAAGTGGTATGTAAGGATAGATGATAGATGGAACAGAAATATAGGGTATGATAATAGGTGGTAGATATATGATAGCTAGAGGATTGATGATAGATAGATGGACAGTAAATAGTTGTGGCCTCCCTGGTCTCAGCCTCAGCAGCAGTGGTAGCCGGGGCAGCCATTCATTATGGGCCAGGCCGCCCCAGCCGAGGCCAAGTGGGACTTAGTTATTAATACAAACAGGCATTAGGCTCTTAGCCCAAGACTGGGAACACCTTTGACTCACCCTAAAGACTTGATTGCTCTATCTAACTTTTCTGGTGTCAGACAGTTGTTTCTTCTGTATGATACTTTGCAAGTCTCTACCCTTATACACCCTTTATTCCTTATACAACCTTCAATCCCTTTCCTGATCTTCTCTTCTTCTGCCCTTCTTTCCTGCCCCTAGCCACTCTCAAACTATTTAGTTACTTTCCTTCTATAACACAGTAGACAACTGCCTTGATGAACTCACAGTTCATTCTTTTGATACCTCAACACTTTGCTGCTTTGCTGCAAAGAGATAGCTAGATGGAAGTGGAGACACAGGGTAGCTAGAGGATAAAAGATAGATGGAACAAAGACAAAGGATTGGTAAAGGAACGATGATAATTAGAAGGAAGATAGATACAGGATAGCTAGAAGTTGGATGACAGATAGACACAAAAGTGGTATGTAAGGATAGATGATAGATGGAACAGAAATATAGGGTATGATAATAGGTGGTAGATATATGATAGCTAGAGGATTGATGATAGATAGATGGACAGTAAATACAGGTTAGCTGAAGGATAAAAATAGATAGATGGAAGACATAAATAGTTGAGTTTTTGGATAGATAGATGGAATAGATCGATAGATAGATAGATAGATAGATAGATAGATAGATAGATAGATAGATAGATTCAAATAGCTAGAAGATGATATATGTTAGACAAAGGATAGTTAGAGGATATATTTTATTTGGATGGAAGATAAAGAATAGAGCTACAAGGTAGATTAGATATAGATGGAATATAGCCACAGGAAGGCTATAAATAAATGGAAGATAGACACTACTAGATAGGTGACATGTAGATGCAAGATAGACACAGGATAGATAGAATATAGATGATACATAGATGATAATGGAGGTAAAAAAGGCACAGGATGAATAGAGAGATGACGGATAGGTGTTTCATACAGGATAGCTAGAGAATAGGTGAGAAAATGATAGAAGAGAGATACAGGGGAGCTGAAGTATAAAGGATAGAAGACAAAGGATAGCTAGAGTAAAGATTTAGATAGATGGAAGATCAAGAAATAATAGATGATAGATGGATGGTAGAAAAGTTTCTCTAGAGGGAACATGATAGATGTATAGAACATATTCACAATATAAATAGAGGATAGATGATAGATGGATGGTAGACAAGGTTCTCTAGAGGGAACATGATAGATGTATAGAATATATACACAATATAAATACAGAATAGATGATAGAAGGATGGTAGACAAGGTTCTCTAGAGGAACATGATAGATGTATAGAATATATACACAATATAAATAGTGGATACATGATAGATGGAAGATGGTTCCAGCATGTCTGAAGGGTAGATCATAGGAAGATGAAAGATAGACACTGTATTGCTAAAGTATATTTATATGACAGATAGATGCAAGATAGCTAGAAAATAGTGATAGGTCGATAGTAAATTAACACAGAATGAGATAGATGATGTATAGAAGAAATGGCAGATGGTAGATGGATGAGAGACATAGGAAAGCGAGATGATAGATAACAGAGAGAAGATAGAAAAAGAATAGCTAGAAGATAGATGAGTGGAAAGTAGACTTGTGATTTCTAGAGTATAGATTATTGATTAATGGAAGGTATAGACAGGGTGATTAGAGGATATACTACAGAAAGTTGGAATATATAGTGTATCTGGATGTGAGATGATAAATAAACGGAAGATAAATGCACTATACCTATAGCATAGATGAGAGATAGGTGAAAATAATAACAGGAAAATAGGCACAGGAGAGCCGGGGATAAATAATACGTGGAAAATACAGGATACCTAGAGGATAAACAGTAGTATAGTAAAGTCAGGATAGCTAAAGAATTGATGATAGATGGAAGATAGATACAGGGTAGTGATACGAAAAAGAGTAGTAGTAGACAGATAGGACATCTACAGGATAGATAATGAAATAGCTAGAAGGTAGATAAATGATAGATGGAGAAGACAGACATAGGAAAGATAGGAGATAGATGCTAGTTGGATAGAAGGAAGACACCAGATTATTAGAAAATAGACAATAGATATATTGAAGACAGCATATCTAGCATGCCCCCCTGCGACTCGTCCTCAGCCTCTGCCTTTGTGGCCTCCTGGTCTCAGCCTCAGCAGCAGTGGTAGCCAGGGCAGCCATTCATTGTGGGCCAGGCCGCCCCAGCCGAGCGCCAAGTGGGAATTTCTTAGTTATTAATACAAACAGGCATTAGAGCTCTTAGCCCAAGACTGGGAACACCTTTGACTCACCTAAAGACTTGATTGCTCTATGTAACTTTTCTGGTGTCCAGACAGTTGTTTCTTCTGTATGATACTTTGCAAGTCTCTACCCTTATACACCCTTTATTCCTTATACACCCTTTAATCCCTTTCCTGATGCTTCTCTTCTTCTGCCCTTCTTTCTGCCCTAGCCACTCTCGAACTGTTTAGTTACTTTCCTTCTATAGCTGTGTAGACAACTGCCTTGATGAACTCACAGTTCATTCTTTTGATACCTCAACTGCCACTGCTGCTTTGCTGCATAGTCTTTCACTTTCCTGCCTCTGAGTATTTATTCCTTGGATAAAATCTTATCTCATATTATGAAGAAAACCCAAGAAAACGTCTCTTGAGAAGGATGGAGAAATAGTTCTATGTCTCTACCAAAGGACCCAGGTTTGGTTCCCAGTAACCAGATACAGCTCTCAACTATTTGTAACTGCAGTTCTAGGAGATTCAACACATTCTTCTGACCTCTACATGTACCAGACTCTACATGTACCAGACATGCACATGGTGCACAGGGAAAAAAATTACAAAAATATTAATATGTTCAGACATAGATATATTTAAAAGATCACTTAAGAGAAACCTTTCATTTGGCCTGGTGCTACAGTCCAGAAAAGGCAGTGCCTGATGAATGTCTCCCTTGCTACTCATTGAACCAAACTGCTTTCTTTCGTAAAACCAGTCATGCTCATCGAGGCTTATATTTTAGACCAATCACAGCCTTGCCACTTACCACCAATCACATTCATAATGATCATGTTTTTGTACAAATCATGACAGTGACACATAGGACCAATCATAGTCACTGAAGTTTATATTTTAGACCAATCATGGCCTTGCTCTTAACAGAAATCAAGTCATTTAAACTTGTGTTTGACCAATCACAGCCTTGTCTCTTAGGACCAATCACAGTCAGCATGTATTATGTTCTCAGCCAATCGCATAGGCAGTGTGTATTCTATTGTTGCCAGGATACGGTAAACATAAGAGCACCTTGACTTCAAGTGGCTTGTAAGGTAAGGTGAAGGAGGTTGGTGCTGTGCTGTAAGGGCAAAAATCTTGGGTTGTTTTCAGTTTAATCTTGTACCAGTCATTGAGACAGTGATGGTGAACTCACCAAATGTAAACTGCGAATTTGATAATTTACTATTTCAGTAATATCAGTGTTTAGTTTAGTCTAAAGTTGTATAGTCAAGTGTATACCTATCTGTGGTCTTTAAGCTTAGTTTTCTAACTTGATCTTTATGAAATATCTCTCATTTTATCAAGGAATACTGTTTATAGCACAATTCACTCTTTCTAATAACACATACCATACATTGGCAAATAGGGCCAGACTGGCTGTATTTCTAAATACTGACAAGTTTTATCATGATTGTTATTTGGTAAAAACCATGAAGGATGAACTAAGCTGAATAACTAAGAAAGAATAGATGAGAAACTGAAGAATGGGGGTATAGAAGAAAGAATATAGATGGAAATTAGCTAGATAAATGATATAGGAGAGATATAGGATAGCTAGGGATAAAAGTAATAACAATGGAAGATAGGATATCTAGATGATAGGTGGTAAGTGGATGGAGATAGATACAGGATAGGTGATAGAAAGGTGGAAAATAGATACAGGATAATTAAAGGTAAATGACACATGGATGGTAGAGAGATGCAGGAAGCTAGAGGATAGGTGGTTGATAGATGAGAAACAGACACCGGGTAACTAGGAAATAGATGAAGGATAGATAAATGGAAGACAGTTACAGGAAATCTAGATAATTGATGATAGATAGATCCACAGAGATCTAGGGCAGCTAGATGATAAGTGATACATGGATGGTAGAGAACACAGGATAGCTAGATGACAGTTGATACATAGATAGCAGACAGTTACAGAAATCTAGATGATTGATGATAGATAGATCACAGAGATCTAGGGTAGCTAGATGATAAATGATACATGGATGGTATAGAACACAGGATAGCTAAAGGATAGCTGGTAAATAGATGGAAGACAGGCACAGGCACAAGATAGCCATAGGATTAATGATAGATAGATCACAGAGATGTAGGATAGCTAGGTGATAAATGATATATATGTATAAGTATATGACACAGGATACTTAGAGGATAGATGGTGAATAGATAGAAGACAGGCACAGGATAGCCAGAAGATAGAAGATCAACAGATTGAAGGCAAACAGAATAGATATAAGATAAAGAATAGATAGATGGAAGATAGACAACATATAGACAAAGGAAAGATGACTAAAAAGATGGAAGATAGGCATATGATAGCTAGAAGTTAGATGAAAGGTAGAAGAGAAGTATAGGGTAGTTAAAGAATAATGATATATGGATGATCAACAGACACAGACTAACTAGAGGCTAGAAAACATATATGGAAAATATCCAAATAATAAATAAAGGAAAGATGATAAAAAGATGAATGATAGGAAAAGGAGACCAAAGAGGTAGAGGATAGCTAGATGGAAGTGGAGACACAGGGTAGCTAGAGGATAAAGATAGATGGAACAAAGACAAAGGATTGGTAAAGGAACGATGATAATTAGAAGGAAGATAGATACAGGATAGCTAGAAGTTGGATGACAGATAGACACAAAAGTGGTATGTAAGGATAGATGATAGATGGAACAGAAATATAGGGTATGATAATAGGTGGTAGATATATGATAGCTAGAGGATTGATGATAGATAGATGGACAGTAAATACAGGTTAGCTGAAGGATAAAAAATAGATAGATGGAAGACATAAATAGTTGAGTTTTTGGATAGATAGATGGAATAGATCGATAGATAGATAGATAGATAGATAGATAGATAGATAGATAGATAGATAGATAGATAGATAGATTCAAATAGCTAGAAGATGATATATGTTAGACAAAGGATAGTTAGAGGATATATTTTATTTGGATGGAAGATAAAGAATAGAGCTACAAGGTAGATTAGATATAGATGGAATATAGCCACAGGAAGGCTATAAATAAATGGAAGATAGACACTACTAGATAGGTGACATGTAGATGCAAGATAGACACAGGATAGATAGAATATAGATGATACATAGATGATAATGGAGGTAAGAAAGGCACAGGATGAATAGAGAGATGACGGATAGGTGTTTCATACAGGATAGCTAGAGAATAGGTGAGAAAATGATAGAAGAGAGATACAGGGAGCTGAAGTATAAAGGATAGAAGACAAAGGATAGCTAGAGTAAAGATTTAGATAGATGGAAGATCAAGAAATAATAGATGATAGATGGATGGTAGAAAAGTTTCTCTAGAGGAACATGATAGATGTATAGAACATATTCACAATATAAATAGAGGATAGATGATAGATGGATGGTAGACAAAAGGTTCTCTAAAAAAAAATATTATAAATTTATAAAAAATATACACAATATAAATACAGAATAGATGATAGAAGGATGGTAGACAAGGTTCTCTAGAGGGAACATGATAGATGTATAGAATATATACACAATATAAATAGTGGATACATGATAGATGGAAGATGGTTCCAGCATGTCTGAAGGGTAGATCATAGGAAGATGAAAGATAGACACTGTATTGCTAAAAGTATATTTATATGACAGATAGATGCAAGATAGCTAGAAAATAGTGATAGGTCGATAGTAAATTAACACAGAATGAGATAGATGATGTATAGAAGAAATGGCAGATGGTAGATGGATGAAGAGACATAGGAAAGCGAGATGATAGATAACAGAGAGAAGATAGAAAA
>CADCXT010006403.1:0-44148 GCA_902806775.1 Microtus agrestis | reverse complement strand
ACATGGTTACTCTCCGACTCTGCCTTCTCTCTCTCTCTCCTTCCCGCTCCGTCCCTGTATAAAGCACTTCAACCCTCACTATATACTGCCCTGCCATAGCCAAAGCCGCTTTATTAATTACCCAATTATAAAACCAACACATATACAGAAGGATATCCCACATCACTACTATGTAGGTATTAGGATAAATATTTTTAACACAGTTAAGTAATTTACTGGTTTGTCAAATTGCATTCAGGGTGCTGTTCTCTTAGAACTATTTCCTCACTAGAGTAGGAAGCTAAGGTTCTACTAGCATGCATGTGTTTCCTTTGTTGAACAATCCTTACAGTCAAAATTGGTATTTATGAACAAAATATGAGCCAAAACTGCACCACTGTATATCCAAATGCATTTAAGCATATATAAATATAACTGTTAGTTTTTAAGTTAATTTGGACATAAGCAATGCCAATTTATGGTTAGAAAATCACATGAAGATGTATTACAAAGGGAAATAGATGAGCTTCTTGGGAAGTTGCAGTGAAGGGAATGTAAAGTATTTTAATAGTGTTAGCTATACAATATTAATACACTAGAGGCCATCTTGTAGTCATGAAAATGTTATCAATTTGATAATTATAAAATAATGTTGATTCATCTCTAAACTTGCCTCAGAATCTCAAGATGTAACATTGTTGACAATTCTGTAGCACAGCATTTTACAGCTTAGTCAAATCAATATTCAGCTTTTTGATTTATTCCATGTAGGCCATGACTGGGTCATGTTCTAGCTTCATGACTTAGTATCTCATTTGTATCTCATTCCCCATTCCTTAATTCATAGATCATGTTGCTATTTTACTCCTTAATGGAATGGAGCTAAGTCATCTTGACTGGGAACCTAATCTTGCTAGCTGTGCTTCATCTATTTAAACACTTTGAACTCAGTAATGAGTGTACAGCTATACTTAGTCCATAAAAATCTTTGAGAATATTTTGAATATCTTGAAAGAGCTTTGGAAAGGTAGCATTGTGTCCCCAATTCTCCTGTTTATTCTAATTCAAATTATTTTTCCTTATTTAAGGGAAAAATGAGTTATGAGTGCCTTAAATCAAATGTCTACTGAAATCAGGTATAAAGAGACTTGTAACCCTCATGTTGTTGTCATACAGAAGACATGAAACGTTAGAGTTAAGTACCTGCCAATGTTCTTACCATCTTTAATACACAGGGTTTCCTCTTATTAATGAGTATTCTTATGTCCATATAAAATTCTCCACAGTCTTACAGTTCAACATTGGACACACACACACACACACAAACACACACACACGTATATAATCTTAGAAGTGCAATTTTGACAAACAGGAAATATAAGTATGAATAATGAAGTTTAGATATCTATACCACAGTCTCCGAAATGCCATTTAGTTCAGCCACTGCTGTACCTTCTAGATTCTGTGATATCAACAATCTAGAATTGTACAATATTGTATATTCAATTGTAGCCTAGCTGTGGCAGGGGAGAATTTGTTAGGTAACAATATCAAATCATCCTTAGGAGAATCGCAATCGGCAATCGATATATACACATGAAAACCTGAAAGCCATGTTGATTGATCTGTTTGTTGGTGGAACAGTTACTTTAAAGACAACAATGAGATTTGCTCTCCTGCTCCTGCTGAAGCACCCACATGTCACAGGTGAGATTGTATGTGGTAAATCATAGCATTCTGGAAGGTGCTGGCAAGATGCTGCCAGCACCCTGTGTGGTGTTATTCAAAAATCTCAGTGTTTAACTTGCATTTCCACTGGCTGCAAAGGGGAGCACAACTGAGAAAAATGAAGAAACCACAGCTGAAGAAATGTCCATCAAAAATTGCCCTTTGTTTGTGCTTCCTGGCAGGCAGTCTGTTCTAGGCTCCTAAAGCATATATGGAGCTGTGGCTGAATATTGACTTCACCAATTTCAGGCTTTTAGAAAAGATGAATTCTTATAATTACTTTCTTTATTCTGATAAATTTAATTATGTGGTAAAGAAAAAAGAAATCACCTCACATAAGTTAATAAGTAATCTTAGTGTTTTATGCTTTTTCCTGTGAAATTTTACATTCTGTGAAGAAATCAAGACTGGACATTTAGAAGTATATTTTCAATGATGTTGAAATTAAATCAGCATTTGAAAGTTTTCCCAGAGTCTATAAAAGTTCTGCTGAACAATAATCTTTTCAAACATAACAAAAGTTTTCCTGCCAGGCAGTGGTGGCACACATCTTTAATCCCAGCACTCAGGAGGCAGAGGCAGGCGGATCTCTGTGAGTTCGAGACCAGCCTGGTCTACAGAGCTAGTTCCAGGACAGGCTCCAAAGCCACAGAGAAACCCTGTCTCGAAAAACCAAAAAAAAAAAAAAAAAAAAAAAAAAAAAAAAAGTTTTCCTGTCTGGTGGTGCAGGCAACACCTTTAATATATTGTAAATGACAAAAGGGAAAAGTACAAACTAAAGTGAAAAGACATGCAGTAATCAAAATAAGTATCAAAAATGAAACCTAACTCTAATATTTGTTATAGGGAATGATATTTATGTATCTGCAATTCTTTCCACAATGAGTGTCCATATTACTGAGTATGATAATCTAGGATCTATTATCGAGAAGTTTAAGGATGCATGTGTACATGTATGCTGACATGTGTCTGATATATGTTTGTATTAATAGCTATGCAATTATAACGAGAATGTGCATTTAATTGACATTTTCTTTTCCAATACCAATAACTCAATATAAAAAACAGTTGTTGTTAAAATACAAATATATTTCCAAGTAGTGTTTGGTGTTGAACCTGCCCACTGATGATTAATGAGAAAACTGAAGTAAAACTGTACGAAGACCCACGCATACCCTCTTACTTTTCCCCTATTTCAACATTTGTCATTGCCCCTAACCAGCTAAAGTCCAGGAAGAGATTGACCGTGTGATTGGCAGACAACGCAGCCCCTGCTTGCAGGACAGGAAGCAAATGCCCTACACAGATGCCATGATTCATGAGGTTCAGAGACTCCTTGATATCTCCCCCAACAGCCTACCCCATGAAGTGACCTGTGATGTTAAATTCAGGAACTACCTCATCCCCAAGGTAAGCTTGTTTCATCTGTACTGCACTTCTGTGCTAGTGATGATCCCAGGTCACAGTGTGGTTCCGGTTCTCTGAGTCACACTGTTTTTTGGGTTCCTTATGCTGCTTCATAACCAGGAGGCAGTCCTACAGCAGGGAGGGACACAGTAGTATTAATTCTACTTTTCTCAGCCTTCTATATTTTGCTTGGACGAGGATTGGGGTTTTATATTTCCACATGATTTTCAAATTTTCATTCAAATTCATTCAAGAAAATTTTGTGATTTTTATCATATAGAAAAAAATTAATGAAAACTTTGAGGAGGTTATATCCTGCATTATTCAAGCAATAGAAAAAATTATACTTTTACCTGTGCTTTGTTTTTTTCTGCAAAATGATTTGGTTTCACTGATGTAGTTTGAAAATATTTTCTTTGAGTTTCCATGAATAATGAATATTCTTGTAATTGTATTTTTATATAAAGTTGTAAAAATTAATTCAACCTTATATTGATCTTACTTTACTCAAACTCATATATTTTACTAGTTGAACAAATGCTTTATCTTAAAATGTATGTAGAAAGTACATTATATTTAATTTTTCCACGTAATATTTTATGTATACTTTTATTTTTAATCTTTTTTCTATACTATTGCTTATGTTATTATTGAACTAATTGATGAATTACAGATAGCATGAAATAAAACTGGGTTTTAATTTCTATCCTCACTGAAATAGAATGTTTTAAAATTTATATCAGTATACTTAGAATGTGTGAGCAATTAGAGACTAGAAGGGAGTAGGGAAACTCAAAATGTAAATTATGTTTTCAATTCATGATTCATTTAGAGCACAGATGAAGTTGACATAAATATGCGATGAAGTTGAGTGAATGAATAGGAACACACATTTCATTTCTGATCAATGTAACTGCAGTATCCACCTGTCAAACCAATGTCTGTGGATAATTTGGGATTTATTTATATCTGATTAAGTTGTGGCAAAAGAATCTTCCTGAGATATGAATTGTGGTTTTTAGTACTGAAGTCTAACATAATATAACAACACTTAATTTATGACTCTACATATAATTAAATAATAGTAAATAGACTAGAATAATGGGACAGGAATGACTTACTACCAAAACAAGTGCATTAAATACTTAAATATAAAACCAGACACACTAAACCTGATACAAGCAGAAATAATATTAGCCTTGACCATACTTGCACAAGAGACGATTTTCTATACAGGACACTGATAGCCCAGTCTCTAAGATTAACAATTAATAAATGGGACCTCATGAAACTGAAAAGCTTCTGTAAAGCAAAGAACACCCTCAATAGGAAAAAACAAAGCTTACAGAATGTTAGATAGCCAAAATCCAAGATATATAAAGAATTCAAAGAGCTATAAATAAGAAATAAAAAACTCCACTAAATATAAGATACATATATATATTTGATAGAGGAATCATAAGTGACCTTAAATTTTCGAGATCCTTGGCCATCAGGGAAATTTAAACCAAAAGTATTTTCAGATTTCATCTTATACCTGTTAGAATGTCAGATCAATAGTACAAGTAACAACACATGTTGACAAGAATGTGTAGCAATCTGGATGCTCCTACATTGCTAGTGGGAGTACAATCTTTTAAATACACTACGAAAATTAATATGCATGTTGCTGTGAATATTGTTAATCAGTCTACCTCAAGAACCAAATTTTCCACTTGATGGGCAAACACTCAAAAAGATGATCCAGCCTACCAAAACCACACTTGCACAACTAAGTTTTGCTTATAAGATCCATGAACAGGAAAAACTATAAATTGCCCCTAATTTAAGACCCCATAGAAAAATCGTGGGCTATTTACTAGTAAAATATTATCAGTTTCTATAAATCTTATATCATGAAACTTGCAGGCAAATGGATGCAACTAGAAAAACATCATCCCAAGTAAAGTAACCCAGGCTCAGAAAAAAACAAACACGGTATTTGCTCACTTATAAGTTGATAGCAGCCATTAGTTAATGGATAACTGTTAATCCACAGACCCAGAGAGGCAAAATAACAAGGAGGGCTCAAGGCAAATTACATGGATCAACCTGGGAAGAAAAGTAGAATAGATTTGGTGGGTTCTGAAGGCTATTGGGAAGGGGAAAGGGAGGGATCATGTTTGTTGGGTGATGGAAGAAGAGTTCATGGGACAAAATGACTAAAATCTGGTGGCATTTGGGGATCATGGTGGAAACCTTGTTCAGGGGAAATCCCTGTAATCTGTAAGCGTGTTTTTAGGACTTCTAGTAATAGGGGCTAAGGAGCCTAAACCATCCATCTTCTACTAGCAGGCAAAGCTTCCAGTGAGGGACTGGAATACAAACTCAGCCACAAAACCTTTAACCAAGAATTTGTCCTACCTACAAGATGTGATGGGGTAGTGATAACTCTGAACTTGTGGAAGTAGCCAAACAATGACTTGTCTAATTGAGGCCCATGCCAGGAGAAGACACCCAAGTCAAATGCTGCCTGGATGGGTGCACAGGAAACAATTAAATGATCCAGAGACCTGGGGTAGAATGAATAAGAACTGGCAAAAAAACATAAAAATTAAAAAATAAGAAATGCTTTTTGAAGATAATCTGCTATTTAGATCAGTGGTCGTCAGAGAGACTTCTTCTGGCAGTTGATGTGAACAGAGGCAGACTAATAGTGAAAACTTAGGCAGAGTTTTGGAATTCTTGTGGAAGAGGAGGAGGGAGGATGGTAGAAGTCTGAGGAGTCACAGATGCCAGGAGAACACAGCCCACAGAATTAGCTCAGGAGGTCTACAGGTGCTCACAGAGACCGAAGCAGCCATCATGGAGCCTGTATGGATCTGCATGCACTATGTCCTCTGAAAGTAGCTTTGGTTGTTTATCTTGGGTTTCTAGTGAAACTCCAAACACTGGCGGTGCAGGTATCTTTGGCACTTTTTCTTGTTCTTGTACCCTTTTCCTCCTATTATGTTTTATTTTCCTGCCTTGATATGGATATTTTTGCATAGCTGTATTGGATATTGTTAACTTTTGCTCAATTGACATTTCTCTGAGGCCTGCCTTTTCTGAAGGGAAACAGAGTGGCAGTGGTTCTGAAAGACAGGGTTGATTGTGGGATTAGGGGGTTTTGAAGGAGATGGGGATACAGAATATGAAAGAAGAATGAATAAAAAAAATTATATTGCTTCCTTTCATGTTCCATTAGTTCTGGTCTCTCATAAACAGCATCCCCCCGCCTGTGTATGTGTGTTTATATACATAGGCAGTACATGTGAGAAGAGACCCTTCCATCGTGGACCTGTAGGAATGCATCTATATCTGAATTCTGTCCATGAGAGAAACCAATTGATGTTTGTGTGTCTAGACTTTGTTTCTGTTCCATCATGAATGAGTTTCTATACTATTACATACAGTCCAGCTCTTCACTTGATATCATGACCAATGTGACTTATATAAAGCAACTGATAAACTGGAGCAGCAGGTGTTGAAACACCGTGTCCAAGTGTGCAGGGAAAGGGAACAGGCTCAAAGGATTAGTACCAAAACCTAAGTGCTGACTTCAAATTCAGTAGAGGCACATTAGCCATAGCACTGTGTCTTCTCTCAGACTCCTCCATGTTCCCTGCATATTCTTTCTGTTGAGATGCCCCTGATCTTCTTTGTACCTACTTTATGGAGCCATGATATCTCTGTAACTTGGTGGCTTTGTGTGAATTGTTTGCAGGGAACGACCATTATAACATCACTATCATCCGTTTTGCATGACAGCAACGAATTCCCCAATCCAGAGACGTTTGATCCTGGTCATTTTCTGGATGCAAAAGGAAACTTTAAGAAAAGTGACTACTTTATGCCTTTCTCAACAGGTAATATAACCTCATTTATATGATTTTGGTGACATGAGGAGCTGTGAGAAATTTTACAGTGACACCTAAGGGAATCATAGAATTTCATTTTGTGTGTGATTAGTATCTATGCACTGTCATTGACACCTCTTCCCTGCTGGAATCAAATTGGAGGTTACACGTACTTCACACACATCACTAAAATAAAGAATGCTAGTAGTTATACAATTTGCAGTCTTCCTTTATATGAACATCTCATGGATACAAAAGACAATCATCATAGAGAATAAATGTAACCTAGCCTTTGAACAATCACCATTAAATAAAAACTGCCATAATTTTACTTTTTTTTGGTTGTTTCACACTTCTTCAGGCTCAACTATATAGGAACACATTCCAAAAAATACTGAAAAGCTCCGCTGGGATGAAGCCCACTCAGGAAAACAGATGAAATAGAGGTGGATGTGCTTGGACTTGTGTTCAGAGAGAATCACCCATCCCTGACCAAGACAGTTGCTAGTGAGAAATAGGCACAATTTTCTCTCTAATACTTCAAATATAAAACACAAATATGAATCAACATTGTAATTTATGACTTTTTATCTGACAAAAAGGACATAAATGAAAGATAAAACCAAAAATTAAAATCATTTTACATTCTCATTCTTATTGTTTGAGTTTTATATATGTATGCAATGACTTCTCATCAAAACCATACCTATATTTCAACTCAATCGTCAATGCCTTTAATTCTCACCCTAAACGATTCTCTCTTACTACAACTTCATACATGTTCTTTCTTGAATATACAACAAGTATAGAGCACTTTTATTGCTCTTCCAATTTCCAGGCCTTTTCTTTTTATTTATTTTAATTTACTAGATTTTTAAAAAAATGAAAAATACCAATCCAATTTCCACTCTCTCCCCTCTGCCCATTTCCCTCCCAAACCTTCTCACCGAACCCACAACCAATCCTCAGAGAGGGCAAGGCACATTGTCTTTTGGAAGGTCCAAGGCCCTCCTTACTATATTTAGCCTGAGCAAGGTATACATCCAAATAGAATAGGATCCCAAAAAGCCAGTACATGCAGTAGGGATAAATCCTGGTGTCACTGCCCAAGCAATGAAACACACTCTTAACACACTGAGTGCACTATGTCCTGCTAGTGTGCTTAAGTTTAGTGACATGCTCTGAAGCATGAATATCCAATAACTGGCAAAATTCATGATTGAAAACTGGATCTACTCCTTGAGTAGCCTCTAGCTGCCTGTATTTTTTTCATCAGAGGGGAGACTTTTTGAGCATATTCCCAGTCCTGGTTGGGATTTTGGTTAATGTTAGCCATTATTGCAAAGGTAATAAAGGGCTGGGTAAATGAATCAGGAGTTAAGCAATTTGCTTCCTTTGTCATAAATAAGTCAATTGCCCATTGCTAATCCTGGGAAGCTCAGAACCACCTGTATTCCCTGCTCCAGGAGACCAGGAGCCATCCTAAGAACTTCCTAAACAAGTAACTTTTACATATTCCTTCACCCACACATTCAAACATGTTTAATTTTTTAAAA
The DNA here is from genome assembly GCA_902806775.1 of Microtus agrestis. NCBI lineage: Eukaryota > Metazoa > Chordata > Mammalia > Rodentia > Cricetidae > Microtus > Microtus agrestis. Next base: position 35,600 of record CADCXT010006403.1, on the reverse strand, counting down.
GAAAATAGAGAATTTTATTATACACACACACACATAATCCTAGGTCTAGGTGTAAGAACGTTCCAGGTTACCATGAGGTCATGGAATCCTTGTAGTTGTGGCAGGAGACTCTGGAAGCTTTGGGGTCTCTGCTACTGCACCAATCAGGGTGCTGGTCCCATATATTGCATCTTCACACCTACAGTACATATTCTGATATATAATTTGATATGGATGGTCCTTAATGCATCATGTGATATTTACAATAAATTCATAACATGCTCCCTTCAACCTCTTTCATTTTGTGCCAATATCAGGCTGATTTTTTTGCTACAGCTCTGTAGTATAATTTGAAATCAGAGATAGTGATACCTATAGTCATTCTTTTATCATTCAAGACACTTTTAGTTATCCTGGCTCTTTTGTGTTTCTATATAAAGCTGAAAATTCTCCTCTCAGTTTTCATAAACACTTGTGTTGGAATTTTTATGGGAATGGGATTGAATCTGTAGATTGATTTGATATGGTGCTCAGTTTCACTATATTAATCGTGCTGATCCATGAGCCCAGGAGAACTTTCCATCTTCTGATATCTTTGTCTGTTTCTTCAATATCTTGAAGTTTTTATCTTACAACTATTTCACTTATTTTGTTAGAAATACTCAAAAATATGTTTGTTTGCTTGCTTGTTGGTTGGTTTGCTTATTTTTTTTATTTTTGTTGCTCTTGTCCTCATTGTTTTAATATTGCGAAAAACATTTTTTCTTTAATTTCCTTCTAAATACAATTCTCAATTGTACATAGAAAACCTGCTAATTTCTGTGTTAATTTTGTATACTGTCACTTTGCTGAAAAGGCGTTTAGGCTGTTGATGGTCCTGGTGTATATTTTAGCAATTTATAGCTATAATCATAACATCTACAAGTAAAAGATATTTTTAATTGTTCCTTTCCTATTTGCCTTCCCTTGATTTCTTTCAGTTGTCTTATAATTTTAACTAATACTTCAGATATTATATTCAAATATATGGAGAAAGTGGACATTCCTATCGTGTGCCTGATTTTACTTGAAATGCTTTAAGATTTTCTGTTTAGGTTGACTTTGTCTATGGGCTAATGCTAAGTCTTTCTTACTATGTTGACCTCAGTTCCTAATATCCCTAGTCTTTTTCTGGACATTTCAGAGGAAGGAATGTTCTGTTTGGGAAAAAACCTTTACTAATGAAAAGACAATTGTCTTATTATCTTTTACTTTCTTATATGGTGAATCAAATTATTTGTGTATGTATATTGAACCATTCCTTCATCTCTGAAGTGATGCCTATTTTAACATCATACATAATCTTTTGAAAGTGGTCCTGTATTTGGTTTGGAAGTATTTTATTGAGAATTTTTACATGATTGGTCATGAGGCAAATTTATAAATAATTCTGCACTACTTTCTCTCAGTCACCCTCCCTCCTCCTTGTTTTGTTTTGTTTGTTTTTGAGACAGGGTTTCTTTGTATAAAAGCACTGGATTTCCTGGAACTTGCTCTGAAGACCATGCTGGCCGTGAATGTATAGAAATACTGCTGCCTCTGACTACACTATGCTGAGAGAAAGCCTTCGCCACCCCTATCTGCCTGAAATTCCCTTTTTCAGTTAGGTCTTCATGTGATTTCCATATCAGAGTAATTGTAACCTCATAAAAATAATTAGGCAATGTTCCTTTTGTTTCTATTTTGCAGAGTAGTTGGGAGTCAATTTTATTTACTTTTCTTTGAAACTGATAAATTGGTTCACAGAGTCTGTCTGACCCTGGGCTTAATTTGGTTGAAAAGTTTTAATTATTAGTTCTTTTCCACTGTGAGTCATAAGTTTATTTGAATCTCTTATCTTAAACCAGATTTAACTCTTGTAATTTGTATATATCAAAAATTTATATCTGTCTTTTAGGTTTTACAATTTAGTTGGATACATATTCTTCCACTGTGCCCTTATTGTCATCTGACTTTCCTTAGTGGTTTTTTTCTTATGCCATTTTCAAATCTACTTTTATTAAATTAGATTGTTTCTCTTCACCTTTTAGTATATTTAGTATATTTGTTAAAGGTTTCGCAAGTGTATTGTTTTTCCCACGAGTCAACGCTAACTTTCACTGATTCTTTGCATTGTCTTGTTGTTTTGTTTCTATTTACTCATTTCAGCCTTCAGTTTGATTATTCTTTCCATCTTTACCTCCTGGATATTTTTTTTTCATTTTCTTCTAGAGTATTCAGGTGTGCAGTTAATGCGAGTTCTCTCTGTATCTCTTTCTCTTTACAACCCTTTCTTTTTCTCCCTTGCTTTTGTTTTGTTGGACAATGAGGTCAATGACTTAACCTCTTAGGAGGGACTTCATTGTGGGTCTTAGTTTTCAGTGTTCACTTTTATTCAACTTTAAAAGTGTTTAATTTCTCCTTTGACCCATTTTTCATTCAGCAGAGCTTTGTTCAGTTTCCATGAGTTTTTAAACTTTCAAGAGTTTCTTTAGGTGGTGGTATTTGTATTTCATCGATAGCAATCAGATAGTTTGCAAGGTCTTCTTTTAACTTTCTTGCATCTGTTGAAAATGCTTTGTGTCCATGTATGTATTCACTTTTAGAGAAAGGTTCATGAACTGCTCAGAATAAGGTAGATCATCAATGATTATGTGAAATGATCAAAAAAATCTACTATGCTAATTCGATTTACGTTGCTATATAATTATATGGCTCATTCATTCCTCTGGTTTGTTTGTCTTGGTGGATGACCTGTCTTCAACAATATACTTCTTAGAATCGTATGTTATTTGTGAAAAACATGTACTCAGTGCCAGCATCGGCCTCAAGTTCAGAGCCACTTAATGACTAGATAATGATTGCACACAATTCGTACCAAATAACATGAGCCATTTTAATCCATTATCAGAGCTTGTTCTACCAGGATTCCATGAATAGTTTTATTATTGGTTTCTATTATTGACTTCTAAGAATTACATCATACCCATCATAAAAACTCTTTTATCCCCTCATCTACTACCCAAACACATATTTTCATCCTTAATACAACCACAGTCTAGGCATAGAGTCTGGCATTTTTGCAAGTTTAATTAACTATAAAGCCAAGCACATACTGTTCTTGCAGCACATATGTAAGCTGGCAGCTACTCGCAGTTTAAAAGTTAAAGGTTATAGACATGGGTAAAATGCTCTAAGGACAACAATATTCAAACCTCAGCAATTCTTTTGTGTCTCTAGGAAATACTTTTATATCTTTTTCTGGCCTTCAAGAAGGTGCTATTGCTCTCATTCACTCTATAAAAGACAAAGCTGGTCAACACACTCTTCTCCCATTTTCACCGTACCTTTCTTCTTCCACCAACAAATTGCTCCTGTGTGTGGTTTAAATGATTTATCAATCCCAGACTTTACATTGTACTTTGTCCTCTTGTAGTATGCCATATCCTACGAGGTATCCAGGGACCTTATTCTCAACTGTTGGTACTGTGTAATTCCCTTTCTTGTGTATTGATTTCCTCAATCTCCTTCTCAGAACTGTTCGGTATGGTTAATGTTCCAGGTGTTGGTTCTTCACGTGAGCCCATTATTTCTTGACATTACTGTTCTGAGTTCCTTTCTTCACAGTGTATTGCTATCTACCTTTCCCTGAAAACAAGTATGAGGCATATCCAGTTGATTTTTACTGCCTCTACTGAGTCAGGAAAGTTTCCACAATAAGGCACTGCAGTTAATATTTCCAAATAAGAAAATTGAGAAGTATCAACCCCCTGATGAATCTTAGGGGAAACCATTTGAGAAAGAATGGAGTTTGTAGGGAAAATTATAGCTGTTACATGTATGACAGCCAAAGTGAACCTAAAAATCACCAAAAGATTCATCAATATAATGAAAGAGAAAAGTGCACACAAGCCTAGCAAATATGTCACTATTCTTCTATGTGCCCAGATCCACTGATTCCTGACAAGTTACATACTATCTTCACTGGAATTCCTTTGCAGAGACCCATAGGACTTGCTTATATTTGCTGATCTGAGAATGGATTACACAGCTCCTGACACGCTATCTTTATTTATTTGCTTAATCAATTGTCCTCTAACCCACCCCTACAGCTAACCAACCATCCAATAACTCAGCACTTACATTAGTCTCTTGTACTAGTTACAAACATACTGCATCCCACACTCACTCACATACAAGGCATAGTTACCTTTTTTGACTTTTTTTTCCCTACAGGTAAACGAGTGTGTTTAGGAGAAGGTCTGGCCCGCATGGAGCTGTTTCTATTCCTGACCACCATTTTACAGAACTTCAAGCTGAAATCTCTGGTTCCCCTGAAAGATATCAATGATACCCCACAGGTCAATGGATTTTCTGTATTACCTCCCCCTTTCAAGCTCTGCTTCATTCCTGTCTAATGAAGATGAGATGCCTGGTTCCTGCTGTGTTCTTCTCTGAAATCACCCCCAAAGCTTGTATTTAACACTTTCCCGGAAGGCATACAGCATCCTTCCACATTCTCATGCTTCTGCTCTCTAAAATCCCATGGAAATCATCAGGTCTCCATTTTACAGTCTCTGAAGTAATCATCAAAGATATTTGCCATTTCGTATTCTCCGTAGCACTGTGACTATCCCTGTACTCACATGTAGCTGAACCTGTAATTAACATGGCTTCACATAAAATGTATAGTATCCAACTATATAATAATTCACAATCATGTTTCTGTCTCTTGTATGTTCTTGACGACACCTATTGAATTTGTATTTCTGATTTCTACAGACTTTCCATCAGTTTTAATAGGAGGTGAAAGAAAAAGGAGTTTCCAAAGTTCCTGCTGGACTATATAACAAGAAATTTTCAGAATGTAAAGTGGGAATACTGTTGAGATGGCTCAGACAGAATGTTCTTGTCATAGAGGGCTCAAGCACATAAGTTTATATTCAAAACAAAACTTAAAGGTCAGACCTGGTGGTGATTACTATTTATACTACAATGGGAGACTTAGTCAAAAGCATCCCTGGATAGAGCCAACTCATCTAGTACAATTGCCCAGCTCTGAGTCTCACTGGGATACCCTGTAACAACACCAAAGACTGAACGCAGACCTCCACATGATCATGCAGGTGTACACACTTACATACACAACACACAAAGAGGCAAATACTCAGTATTGTACAAGAAGTTTTTTACCATGCACACACACAGGTTTATACTCTTCCCCAGAACGCACATATGAAAAGAAATTTTTGAAGAGGATAGGGTGAGAACACTCTTTGGCTGGGGATATCCTACAGTTACTGGAAGCTCTTGCATTTTAAAGAGATACACAGTGAACAGGAGCAGCAGCAAGTTGTAGAGAGAGAGGTATAATATACAGGGAGAGTAAGGTCATTTTATGCTTTGCTCTTATACAAAATGCAAACATTTTAAATATGTTTTTGACTTGTTTCTTCATGTTTAATCCTGGGCATGTATTTTAATTCCATATTGCTTATCATATCTCTAAGCTCCTGTCTTCTCTACAGCAAGAATAACAGTCAGATGAAGCATCATTCTTATTATTTTAGTTGCTATATTCTCTCCCCACAGCACTGGAAGTTACTAAATGAGAAATAACAGTCATAACCTAGAGAGAGCAAACTCCTAAACTGCTCAGTGTATGAAAGAAATCAACTAAGACTTTCTACATGAATATTTTTGGGGGAAAGATCCCTATAAATTCTCTTGATGGATCTTTTTTTATTCTCTTATGTTGAATGTTTCAGTTCTTCTGTGTTCTTCACAGATATATTTACACAACTGAATCTATCAAGTGATCCAGGAGCAAGATTTGAATGTCACATTTCAGTTCTTAGGTAAATGATAAAAACAGTTATTCCAATAACTCACATGATATAAATATAAATAACTCATCACATAGCAAGGATGGAACATTTTTCTCAGTCAGCTCCCTAATTTGTGAGCTGTACCTTACAGATGCCAAGAAAGGAGCAGCCATTTTGTTATCTATCTAGAGAAGTCGTCTTATAAAGCACGAGGCTATAAACTCTATAAAATTCCTTTGTTTCTGTCTGTCACTTCACAGGATGTTTTCCCCTCACAGTGATTCTTCCTAGTGGGCTGACCACTAAAATATCAATTTCCATCTGCAGTTATTTTTTTATGTCTCATGGCAAATGACATCATTCATAAGCTTTCCCATCAATTCCAAAGAAAGCCATTTTGTCTGTTCCCCCTTAGCCACTATAGCAGTGGTGAATGCAGACATACGTCTATATACACATTACTGTCAGTGCAGAAACAAACGTTCGTGCAACCTATGCAATCTATGCATGGATAAAATGTTTTAAAATAAGGTTTTCTGTAATACTGGATGAAGATATTTATATTTTGTTCAATTAAATTTTTGTTTTAAAAGATATAACACTAAATATTTCAAGATACTAAAACAACACAGAATAATCTTTTACATAGTTCAATTTTAAGAAAATGTATAATAAATTGGACAAGAGAGACAAATAAGGTGATAAAGGGGGTTACTGCTTTTGAAAGGGGCTGCAACATGGTTTTCAGTACTCACATATGGAGGCTCACAATTGCCTACAACAACACTGATACACTTCCAACACTATTTTAGGTCTTATTCAGACGCCTGCTCAAAACTGTATATACAAACACAGGCACAAAAAAATTTAATTACATCTATAAAAACATATAATGTTACTTGTAAATATACATACAAGTATCAGTATACAGACTTTGACAATTGTATTTATTATTAGGAACATGTATATAATATTAAAATATGCATAAGGAATTTTATTCTAAAGGTTATCCTATCAATTAGAGTCAATGAATGCCAGAAAATCACACCGTGCAATAGACATAAGCAAGATAATTATTGGGAAAACAAAATGAAAATGACTGCCACAGAACAGGTAATAAAATCAAAGGCTAGAGAGAGGGAGAAACAGAGAGAGACAGAGAAAGAGAGAGAGAGAGAGAGAGAGAGAGAGAGAGAGAGAGAGAGAGAGAGAGAGAGAGAGAGAGAGAGAGCAGGCTGTGATATCACATGCTTTAGAGGGTGATATGGAGCATACCCAGAGGAAAACCCACAACACTGGTGATAATGGAAACTTGTAAATTTGGCCTAATTTATTTTGGGTCCCACTGGCCTTTAGGTATTTTGTGTACCATTGGACTTTGGTAATGACATGTCACATTGGCCTATAGTGGAGACAATGATTAGAGGCCTGATGAGTGATGGGGGAGCACATGGTTCAGGAATGTGGGTAGTTCTTGGTTGAAAAACTTTCATTCCTTTTTTATTATAAGGGTAAGTAAATAGGAAGTCGTGATTGGTCAGGTAGGAGTGGGGACACCTTACTCTTTAGACTGTTTTCTGTTATCTGGGGGCGTCAATATCTTTAGGAATCCAAGAAAGCTGGAATGCCCACCAAGGTGAGAAAGAGCAGGCTGTTTCACTCACTGCGCGAGTTCTGTGGGACCATCTGTACCTGGGAAAGAGCAGGCAGCATTTCAGATGTTTGTAGCCTTTAATTAATTTAAAATATGCTTGAACAGATACATAGGAGTGATGGAATGTGAAGTTAAGGAGCTTAGGGGAATATTTTTATCTCAGATGTGTATTTGAAACTTCTAGGCTCAGGGTTTTATTACTTGGGGAAGGGTAATTCCATAAGCAGAGGAAGGAGGAAGAGATCCCATCAACAAGCATAGACAATAGGTGTGAAAGATAGACTGTTGGTTGACAGGAATACTTATCTGGAGTCCATTTGACCTGTGAGAGGTGGATTAAGGTTGATTTCCTGAAGGATGCAAGATTTTTTTTCTTTTCTTTAAGATTTATTTTTTACTTCATAAATAATAATAATCAAAATTCCCACTTCCTCTCCTCTTCTAACTTCCTTCCTGATCCCCCAAACACCCTCTCCTCCACCACCCTCCAATTCTAAGAGAGGGCAAGTCACTCAGCCATGTGGATGAAGACAAAGACAATAATCCACATCAGAGCACTGAACTGAGCTTCCAAGGTCCAGTTAAAGACCAGAAGAAGGGAGAATATGAGCAAGGAAGTCAGGGCTATGAGGGGTTGGTTCATCTACTGAGACAGTGTACCTGAGCTAATGGGAGCTCAACAACTTCAGCTGGACTGGGAATGAATGAGCATGGGAACAAACTGGACCCTCTAAATGTGGTTGACAGTTGGGGTAGATGGAGGGGCCAATGATAATGGCACTGGGACTTGTCTCTACTGCATGTACTGAGTTTTGGGGATCCTTTTCTGTTTGGATGCATACCTTCCTAAGCCTGGATATAAGGGGGAGGGACTTGCTCCCTCCCTTTCCAGTCCGAAGAGCAGTCAGGCTTCCCTGCTCTGTGGGAAGTCCAAGGTTTTCTTTTAAGTTTAAAAAAAAGATAAAAATTTTATATACTTTATCAGTACAACTATGTGTAATCTGTGCTGAATATACATTATAAAAAAGTCAATATATTCATGCTTTCGACTCATTCTGAAGGTTTTTGGTAGGAAAAAATGATTGTGAATTAAAAGCATTAGCACTTATTCCAGAGGGATACAACTATTGATGGGACAGAGATGCTTCAAGAACCATGAGAAGCACTTTTAAGGCTAATATTAGTAAACAATTGAAGGAAATTTAAAATCTTGAGATTGAGACTATGATAATAGTAGTACTCAACAGAACTAGATTAATATCTTACCAAAATTGCATTGGTTAATCTTAAAACTGAGAAATTTTGAATTTACCCTAAAGAGAAACCAAACAGTAGAGAAACCATAATGGTAAAGGCTTGCCCTGACCCAGCAACCAAGATTAACAAAATAAAATATGAGTGCATTCATCATCCTGAAAAAAACAACCTCCAAAGGTCCATTGTAGATTTTTCTGCTTCAGGAGCTTGAGTCACAGAAAGATTACTTATCTGTCTTTTTAGTGTGTTTTTTTTAAATTAATTAATTTATTAAAGATTTCTTTCTCTTCCCCACCGCCGCCTCCCATTTCCCTCCCCCTCCCCCACTCAAGTCCCCCTCCCTCTTCAGCCCAAAGAGCCATCAGGATTCCCTGCCCTGTGGGAAGTCCAAGGACCACCCACCTCCATCCAGGTCTAGTAAGGTCAGCATCCAAACTGCCTAGGCTCCCACAAAGCCAATACCTGCAGAAGGATCAAAAACACATTGTCATTGTTCTTGAGTTCTCAGTAGGCCTCATTGTCTCTATGTTTTTTTCCCAAGACCGGTTTTATCCCAGGATTTTTCAGACCCAGGTCAGCTGGCCTTGGTGAGTTCCTGATAGAACATCCCCATTGTCTCAGTGTGTGGGTGTACCCCTCGCGGTCCTGAGTTCCTTGCTCGTGCTCTCTCTCCTTCTTCTCTTGATTTGGACAAAACTCAGGTCCAAGTGGATTAAAGACCTCAATATCAGTCCTTTAGTGTGTTATTAACTCCTCTAGAAGAAAAGTCTGTGCTGACACTGGTGAGGCTGAATACAATAATGATAATATTCTAGCCCTCTGCCCTAAGCTATATGCCTGAATGTTAGAGAGAAATATTTGTTGTCTGTTCAGGCGGCTACTCATTCTGTTATTTCCTATATTTTTTGGTAGTCACTTGCTTGGACTTCCTGCCTATTCAGGTAATATTATGTCCTTCTCAGAGCTTTGATGGGGTTGAAGACTAGATAGTTATAATTACAATTCTTTTGTAACTTAGCTAAAGGCATATTAGGTACAAGACTTGGATTCTTCAGAATAGGACAGCTATTGGAGTGTTACCTATGGTCTGGACATTTAGAATGTGTTTCTTGCTTGATGTTGTTCTTGTTCATTGTAGTTTCATTTTTGCTCACTTTTGTTCTTTCATCTAGATAATTCTTGATAATTTTTATTGTATCTAATTTATGTTTAATTAGAACCCGCTTAATTAGAAAAAATGGAGAAATGTAATGTAAATCTGTTTGGCCAATGTCTTTTGGCACGATTTGCCATGGGCATGGTTTTCTATGGAGATGTGATAGGATAAATTGGAGGAGAAAGGTTGTGCATGCTCTTTTGGGTGTTCCGACCTAGAGTATGCCTTGTGATTGATCTTCGTCACCCTTGGAAGAATGACAAGACATTGACAGCTGGATCAGCCACTGCTCTATACTGTTTTCTTAACTGGATATCAGATACAGTCCACAGTCCCAGAGAATCTAGGTAACAAGGAGGACCCTGAAAGAGACACATGGCTGTCCTAGGAAGAAGAAATAGATGAGATTTTTCTGGGTAAACTCAAGGAGGAATGGAGTCTGGAAACATGAGGACATGAGATGTGTGAATTGGAGGAGGGAGAGAGGAAAAGCAATGGAAGAGATATCTTTATAGAGGGAGCCATTATGGGGTTAAGAAGAAACCTATACCAGGGAAATTCCTAGGAATTCACAAGGATAACCCTAACTAAGATTTTTAGCAATAGTGGAGAGGATACCTGAACTCACTTTCTTCACTAATTACATTGGTGACTACCATAATAGTCATCATAGAATCTCCATCCAGTAACTGATGGAAGCAGATGCAGAAATCTACAGCCAAGCAGTGGGCTGAGCTTCAGGAGTTCTGAAGAAGAGAGAGGGGAAGGATTATATGAGGAATTCAGGTCAAGACCATGACAGGGAAATTCACAGAGACTGCTTATGTAAACTTGTGGAATCTCATGGACTCTTGACTGACACTTGGAGAGCCTGCACATGACTGAACTAGGACCTCTGCACGTGAGTAATGGTAGTGAGGCTTGGTATGTTTCTGAGGTCCCTGGTGGTGGGACTAGAATCTATCCCTGATACTCGAGCTGGCTTTCTAGATGCCATTCTCTATAGTAGAATATCTTGCTCTACCGTGATGCAGGTGAAGAAGGGCGAGGAGAGCAGTGTGGAACTTGGTCCTGCCTCATTTTGATAAACCAGGCTTGGTATCTCTCCATGGGACGGCTTACCCATTTGGTAAGCCACTGCCAAATGGTTATATTAAAAGAAATAGTTAGCCAATAAGAAGCTAGAGGAAATGGGCCAACAGAGTTTTAAATAATATATTTTCTGTATGATTATTTCTGGAATCTGAGCAGACAAAACAAACAGGTGGCCCTTATTACAACAGGTAATTGTTAAATGAAACCTAAATTATAAAGGATAATGGAAGGAAAAGAAGCCTGCCTCAAAAGTTCAGAAAATGTTTTCAACAAAATCATACAAGAAAATTTTCTTAACCCAAAAAGAAAATGCTTACAAAGGGAGAAAAAGGGTCTAGAACAACAGATAGATTCAACCAGAAAAGAATGACCCCCTTACTACATAATAATAATAATAAGCCTCAAAGTACAGAACCAAGAAAGAATATTAAAAGTTGGAATGAAAAAGGAAGAAGAATCATATAAAGGCAAAACTAGTAAAATGACAATAGATCCTCAATGGAGTCTCTAAAAGCAGAACAGGTTTGGAATAATGTGTTGAACACACTCAGAGTCCTAAAATGACAGACTTGACTATTATACTTAGAAAAATTATCAATCACATTATGTGTAGAAAGTAAGACATTGTGATAAGAAAAAGTAAAGATATCTATCTCCATGTACAAACCTACATAAAAGAACCACGAAGAAAACTTTCAATTTAAGAATGTTATAGCAAAAACCTGGAAACAAGCTAGATACCAATCTACCAAAGAATGAATAAAGAAAAATATGGTACAATGGACTATTACTCAGCAGTAAAAAAAAATGATATCTTAAAAATTTCATGCAAATGGATGGAACTAGAGAGATATATCCTGAATGAAATAACCCAGACCCAGAAAGAGGACCACAGTATTATTCATTCATAAGTGGATATTACATGTAAAGCAAAAGATAACGAGCTTATAGTCCACAACCCCAAAGGAGCTAGTTATCAAGGAGAGCATTAAGAGAAACATTTGAAGATCTCCATGGGAAGGGGAAATAGACAAGATCTCCTGAGAAAATTGGGAGCATAGTGGTTGTAGGAGAAGGTGGGGTAAAGGAAAGAGGAGGGAGAAGTAAACAGAAAAGGACAACTTGAGGGAACAGGATGGTTGAGATGAGGAAAGAACAAAGAGGGAGAGCAAGGAAAGAGACATATTGATTGAGGGAGCCATTGTGGGGCTATCAAGAATCCTGGCACTAGAGAAATTCTCAGGAATCCACAAAGGTGACCACAGCTAAGACCCTAGGCAATTGTGGAGATTGTGCCTGAACTGACCTTGCCTGTAGTCAGATTAAAGACTATCTTAAATGTCATCATAGAATCTTCCTTTAACAACTGATGGAAGCAGATGCAGGGATCTGCAGTAGAACACTGGGCAGAGCTCCCAAAGTCTAGACAAAAAAAAGGAGGAGTAATTTATGAACAAAGACATCAAGAACATGATGGGGAATTCCACTGAAATAGCTTGCCGAGTTAATGGCAGCTCACTGACTCTGGCCTGATAGTTGAGGAACCAGCATAAGACCAAACTAGGTCCTCAAAAGGTCAGTAACAGTTGTATGGCTGGGGAAGACTGTGGGGCCACTGGCAGTAGGACCAGGATTTATCCCTACTGCTTATACTGACTTTTTGGTACAGGTTCTTTTTGAAGGAGTCTAGATATAGTGGGAAGACCTTGGTCCTGTCTCAAAGCAATATACTAGGCTTTGTTGACTTCTCTGGGAAGACTTACCCACTCTGAGGAATGGATGTGGAGTGTGCTGGGAGAAAGGTGAGGGGAGTTGGAGGAGGGTAGGGAAAAGGAACTTGGATTGGTAGTTAAATGAGGAAGCATACTTTTTCAAAATTAATTAATTATTTACTTAATTAAAATATAAAAGAATGTGGAGGGTGTGAGAAATTGTTTTTCTCAAGGAAAGTTTCACATATTGGTGTAGCAAATACCAAATATTTAGTCCCAGAAACTTACATTAAAACAACATTATACAGAATTAATATATGTTTTTATATCTTTTGAAATACATATCATATACAAGTATGGTTGTCACAACTATTAATAAAGAAGGAAGATATAAATTTGGATGATAAAATTATGTTCCCATTAGAATTTTATGTGTACCCATAATGAAGAATGGAATCATGTAAGTTGTGATCAGTAAATGAAACTAAAGATCATCCTATGTAAAGAAGTACTCTAAACTTAAAAAGATAAAAATTATATTGTCTCTCTCATATGTATAAACTAAAACATGCAAATATACATATTGTATATTTATAACTTTCATAGTATATTGTAAAAAGGCAGCAGGGTGTGATGTTATTTTTAGTTTTCAACTTGAATTCATCCAGAATTAATTATATTCCAAAATTAGAGAGCATACCAATGAGAGATTTTTTCCTTAATTTGAAACAGAAAGATATTCTTATGACCTTTGTCTTCAGTCAGTAACTGGCATGTCTTTAATCTGGATGTTGAGACAGGAAGACACACTTTAATACCAGCCATACCTTCTGTAGTATGTATGTGCATATATATATATATATATATATATATATATATATATATATATACTAAATGTTTGTTTTTATGAATTTAATCAATAATATATATATATATGTGTGTGTGCATGTGTCATATATATGTATATACAATAACCAATAAAACAAAAGAAGCCATAGATTGAAAAGATTACCATACAATACAGAAATACAAAAATTGAAGCATTTGGATGAGAAAAGGTAAGTAGAAAATGGTATGATTACGTAATAATCTCAAAATAAAATTGTTTTCAGGTAATATTTTATCCTACTTGGGCTTGTGTCTCTCAAAGATATTTATAACTAAATAGTTGTACCTTTTTTGTCATCAAATTTAGGAGAGAAAGTTGCAAAAGAGATGTAAAATATATAAGGTTGATAAAAATACAAGTTTAAGTTCTTTATCTGAGAAACTATGCTAGTATAAAAGGATATTTTTAGGATGACAAAAGTTATGATAGAAAGTGGATTAGGTGTAAAACTTTGGACTCCCCAAGATAGGATAGATAATAGAATACTTTCTCCAAATTTTCAAATACTAAAGAATTTTAGACTTTGTGAATGAAATTCCTACAAGATAATTTTTCTTATGGAAAATAGATTTGCTGTGGTAGAGTTAAAACTTTTGCTTTTATTCAGAGAAAATCGGGAAGTGTTTTAGGATATTTGGCCTTACTGTGAAACTCCAAATTTGTGTTAATAAAATTTACCTTGGGGCAGGGGCTGAGCAAGTGACTTGGAGACAGGAAGTACCATAGAAAGGACAGAGAAGTCAGAAATAAGGATAAAGAGATGCACAGAAAATAGTAGGGAGTTGATTAGAAATTTACCTCTTCTTTCGTTTGGGATGTCTGAGGAGATGTTACTCTTGTTTGGTGTCTGCCAAAAAGGAAGGTTAGTTAGTTGCTTATTAGTTTCTCTAATCTAGGAGGATTTTACCTCCAAATTTGACTCTTGAGTCTTTACTGGTACATAGATTGATAGAGACTGAGATAAAACCTACATTTGACAGGGATACCCTAGTCAGTTCCAGAGATATGAGAATTCCTCGTATACCATGTTGAAATAATTCTGATATACAAGTAACTTCAATTCTTTTCTCTACTCGTTGAGTGGTGTGGAATGTCCTTTTGTATGTGTTGCTTTTATTGGTTAATAAAGAAGTTGTTTTCAGTCAATGGCAGAGAGAGAGAGAGAGAGAGAGAGAGAGAGAGAGAGAGAGAGAGAGAGAGAGAGAGAGAGTAGGAAGTATCAGAGTATCAGGGAGAAGTCATGTAGCTGCCTTTGGAAACAGGTGCCTAGACTGGAGCCTATTGGAACTTTGTCAGTAGGGTACGTGGTGATACACAGATTAAAAGAAATGGGTTAATTTACGATATAAGAGTTAGCCAGAAATACAATTAAGGTATTGGCCAAACATTATTTCAATCAATACAGATTTTTATGTGGTTATTTGAGGTCTGAGCAGCCAGGAAACAAACAAGCAGGCTTAGGTTAGTAGAGGTTTATATTTAGCCATCTATAATAGTCAAGCTTGTAGTCATGTTAGTTAAATTTTCTAGATATGCAGAGATATATTTCAGTTAGATAGGTATTCCTCAAATCTTTCAGAGACCTTAAGAATATGGCATTTAAATGTTTTAAAACAAGGCTTTTATGACAGTGAGGCACATCCTTTCTTGGCAGCATCAAGCTACTTCAAGAGGATGATGGGCATTAAAGAGGCTCCTTATGGAGTTAGTTGACCTTTTGATGGATATGGAATGATAGGTGAATCAATGATGATCAGGTGGAAATAAATAGAATCTCAATGCACTGGACAAAATTAATGGAAATTATGAAAGTATTTTTAAGGATGCTAACTCTCTAAAAAAAACTTAATGCTTGAATTCTAGGAGACAAACCATCGGTACAGATCTTCATCACAGAAATAAAGGATGCACTGAGAAACAACAACTATTTCTCCAGTGGTAAAAGATGAGGCTTTTTGATAAAGGGAGAGTTAGAACAGGAAGGTTAAATAGCGTTGGGGTGGGAAGGCTGGACAGAAGAGAGAATATGGGGAGAAATACTAGGAAGCTATTTGGCAACCTATTACATTAGACGCTGCCTAAAATATATACACATCTAAAGGGAGTTTAAATAGAGTCACCATATAATGAGGAGACAGGACCCAACTAGATGCTGTATTTAAAAAAAAAAAAACCATGAATGGGCTACATCTCTTTGAGACATCATCCAGTGTTCAGTGTCTTCCCCAAACAGTACAGGTTATTGTCAAACCCATTGATTTCCAGTCACAACTTATCAGTAAGACCCTATTGCTGAAGACACCACCTACTTATGTGTTAGATTCTGGGAAAATATAGCTGGTACTCAACCAGAAGTTTCCCCTCCTACTGGCTAGCATTACTGCTGGAAGGTGCTATCCATACTTCCAGAGGCAAAATGTGATCAATCTCAGTCATCTAAGAGTCCTCTGAATGACTAAAACAACCTACCTTCAGGATATGCCCGCTGTTAGAATAGTGGCACAGATGGTATAGTGGTAACCACCTACATTTTCCTTGTTATTTAAGGTCCACTCCATGAGATGGAACCTATATGTAACCCTGTTAGTGAGGCCAAGTGTCTTTAGATGTCAAAGCATCTGTGGTGTTTGGGTGTTTGTTTTTGTTTTTGTTTTGAGAATATCCTCTCCTGTAGAACACATAAAGATTCTTTTTTATTATTAAAAAAAAGATGAGGCTTTTAAAGAAGCATACTGAGCTTATTTTGACCAAAATAAAGTGTGTAAATTTGGGAATTTTATAGCAATATAAGTCAGTTAGAAAGCAGTGCTTGCTGTTTGTAGATAAAGGAAATATCCAAGAATTTGGCTCCATGATGTTCAATGATTTACAAAATGAAACTGTTGTGAAATTCATGTTACAAAAATGTTGACATTATTTACTAGATCCTTGTTTATTTTAATTGGCACTGAGGAAGGTCAATATTGAATGTTAGACAATGTTGGTAGGAACTGACTGTGACAATTAAGTAGAATGTTTCTTTGCAGACAAAGATGTGACGCTCAAGTGGTGTGGTCTCAAGCCCTACACTTCCTACCACCTCCAGACTCTAGTTTTATTAGAAAGTTGAATCTCTATCTCCCAGGTTTTAAATCACAAATTGTATTAATATTTTTCAATAAAGAAAATGGATCCACTGTAAATAAATAAATGAGTGAGAATTAACAGAACCAGTTTAGGAATGAATGATAAAATGTGATGTTGGCAAGTATCAAGAAGATAATTTCCCATACTAAAGAAATCTGAGAAACTGCTGAGATCAATCAGAACAAAGAGATACCTTATTTACAGAGGGAGCCTTTGCTTGACCAATGCAATTACCTCTCAAATAACCAACATAATTTTTCTGGTATTCAAGTACCTTAATTTTTCTCTACATATTCTTTGTATATGTGTTGCTTTTATTGGTTAATAAATAAGTTGCTTTCAGTCAATGGCTTAACAGAATATAGCCAGGCTGGAAGAGATATATATAGAAAGAGTAGGAAGTGTCAGGCAGAAGCCATGTAGCCACCTCTGGAGACAGACGCCTCTACTTGAGCATATTGGAAGCTCGCCAGTAGGCCACTGCCACATCACAACACAAAAATTAATAGAAATTGGTTAATTTAAGATATAAGAGTTAACCAAAAATACGTTTAGGCTATTGGCCAAACAGTATTGTAATTAATACAGATTTCTGTGTTGTTATTTCGGGTCAGCACAGAAGGGAAATGAACACATTGACTCTAGCAATAGATTTGAGTGCCAGAGAGCCAGAATTCCAATGTCAAGTCTAAGGCAGCTTAAAAAAAAGGCTTCCAGACCCACAAAAATAGGAACCATGTGCAGCTTCTTGGTAACAGCATTTTCTTTTCAGACAGGCTCTCTTTGCAATGGAGATGCAGCAAAAACTCTGTGGCTTCTTCAAAAATGGTAGTTCCCTGGTTCGCCAGCTCAAAGGGCTTTGGCACTTTTGGGAGGTTCAGCTATGGAGCATTTAAAATGTTTAAATGGTTTTTGTGAGAAGAATGCTATAATTTGCTTATGGCAACATAGACCCGTGGTATGCCTGAAAATGGGGTTGTGAGCATGGCTGTCAGAGGCAGTGAACATGCCACTGCCATGTTGTATTGTGTACAGCAACATGCAGGATAACAGAGTTGGTCCTAGCCATGCCCGCTTAGCATTTAAAAAGAAGTGCTCTTGGTCAGAAAATTATAACAACCACACGACAATATAGAGATCAATAGAAATGTATTAATTTAATATGTAACAGGTAAGAAATACACTTAAGCTATTAGTCAAACAATCTTGCAATTTATACAGATTTCTCTTTAGTTATTTCAGGTTGGAGCATGTGGGAAACGAACAAACAACTTTGAGAAATAGTTGATTTCTACAAACAACCCTTATGCTTTGGCAGCTACTCTACATTTAAGAAACCTTCATTATTGTACACCCACTGTTTATGATTCTTATCAACACGAGAATAATAAGAAGAGAGGCTATGTGTCTAGGGGGGATTCAAAGACTAGCAGTTGCATTTTCTCGAGAACTTGCACATATGTCTTCTGCTCAGTTTTGCAGCACCAACCTCACTTCAGACTTAATGGGACATGGAGAAATCTAATCCTTGCAATCCATGGGTAAAACAGAGGGAATATCTGGAGCCACAAGACAATCATCTTAAATTCTCAGTTCTAGATATGAGCTGAGAGACACTGGCAGTACTTCTGTTACACTATTGCCAATTGAAAAAAATAATAACAACAACAAAAATAATAGCCTGGATTATGTACCATTAAGTTCTAAAGTGGTAAAATTCATTTAGCTTTCACTAAGCTACAATTTAATATTTTTATGAAAAAAGGTGATAATTTTTGTCCTAATATAATGTATGCTCGAGGCATACATTATGGTCTTTCTAGGCTTCCATTGTTAAGAACACATATCCAAAGGTTTAAATTAGCAAGAACCATTTCAAATATCTTATGAAATATGTGTATGGGGTCTTGTGTACATGTGTATCTAGACATGAGAGGAGGCACACAAAGGGCTGCAGCATTGAGGCCAGCAAAAAGAGCACAGTAAGATCTTATTAGAATAAACATACACCATAAAACACTCAAAATGTTCATAAATGGGAAATAAACTTAGATTACAGACATATGAGGAATTTTCTTATCTAAAAGTTAACACATGAGAAGGTGTATCCTAGTAATGTCAGCAAATAAAACCACAAAATCTTACCTGAACATCTGGGTGGCAATACAAAATTGTCAGGTATTCATGGTTGACACACTAGAAAAACTTTTGTTTCTCTTTCATTCACAGTGAGTTCTTCTGGAGTAGAAATTTTGCATACAGTTGTGAGAAAAATCCTGCCAGAAGACATAATAAACATTTCTTTGAACTGTAAGTTCAATCTTTGCACTGGCCACTTTAGGTTTTGGTGACCTTGAAATAAAAGGTTTAGAAATAAATAACAGTGTTAGGAGGGGTGATTGATATAGATTACAATGGGGAAATTGAATTGCTGCACCACAATGGAGATAGAAAAATATGTCTGGGTTCCCTGACTGCTCTTCGGGCTGATGAGGGAGGGGGAGTTGATTGGGGAAGGGGAAGGAAAATGGGAGGCTGTGGGGAGGAGGAAGAAAGAAAGAAAGAAAGAAAGAAAGAAAGAAAGAAAGAAAGAAAGAAAGAAAGAAAGAAAGAAAGAAGGAAGGAAGGAAGAAAGGAGGAAGGAAAGAAGAAAGAAAGAAAGAAAGAAAGAAAGAAAGAAAGAAAGAAAGAAAGAAAGAAAGAAAGAAGGATGGAAGGAAGGAAGGAAGGAAGGAAGGAAGGAAGGAAGGAAGGAAGGAAAGAAAGAAAGAAAAAAATGTCTGGAGTGAAGGAAATCACTTCGAGCATCCCTTTCTTATAACAAGTCCAGTGATTAATTGAAAACTACGACTGTCTAAACCTGGCAGAATGACTAGATCAGTGAGCAATGACGTAGTGGGTGTCTTAGCAAGCAAGGAACCAAGGCTGTCTGTGGTGCTTTTTGAGACTGGAGCAAAACCAAAATGTGTAGGAGAGGAATCTAGTTATAAATATCAGATGCGGCCACATGAAAAGTTATAGAAGTGAGGATTATAGTTGGCATGAGTGTTTTTCAAAGAATATGTTGATTCAGATATTTGTGTTTTCCTTCAGTTTATTCATCATATAACACAATTAACTAAAGAAATATCTTGATGGGGGAGCATTTTGGTGTTAGGGAGAAACTGGTACCACATAAACCTCCAGAAATACACAGGGATAACCCAAACTAACACTCCTAGGTATAGTAGAGAGTGTACCTGAACTCACGATCAACTGTTATCAACTGGTGACTGATTGTCACCAGAGACACTCTATCCAGAAATTGATGGAAAACAGATGCAAGACACACCTAAGCACATAGTTGAGGTTGGGGATCTTCCTGAAGAAAGAGAGGATGGATTGTAAGAGCCCAGGGGTGTCATGGTGGGGGAACTCACAGAGAGATCTGAGCTAGTGGGAGCTAGTGGACTCTTGTCAATTGTTAGGGAGTTTCCACGCCATGGACCTAGGCACTCTCTGCATCTGTGTAACAGATGTGCAGATTGTCTCTATATAAAGCTCCCATCAGTGAGATTAGGTTCTGTCCCTGATGTTTAGCTGACTTTTGGAAGCATGGTCCCCATGGAGGATTACCTAGCCCAACCTTGATGCAAGTGCAGGAGCTAGGTCCTGCCTCATCCTGATGGGCCAAGCTTTATTCCAGCCTGTGGGTTCTGCCCCTTTCTAAAGGGAGAGAGGGGAGGAGTGGATGGAAATCAAGTAGATGGAAAGCAGGGGGAAACTGGCAGAAGAGGAGGGAAGGGAAAACTGTGTTTGGCATGTAAAGTAAGTGAAAAAACACTGTATACAAAACAAATAAATCTTATTTTAAAAACTAGGAAAACAAAAGAGGACACACAGTAGAAAGATAACCAGAAAATGCAAATATGGACACTTTTGGATGAAGAAAATGAAACTGTAAAATGACAAAATTATTCTGTAGATTCAGAATAAAATATTCTTAAAATTAACTATTTTCAAATAAAGACAGAATTTCAAAATATCAATTTCATTGTTCATATTTATCACCAATGTAACATCATAACTATGTAAAAATAGGTGAAAAATCACTAAGAGGCACCCTAAAAAAGGACAAGGGGAAATAACTGTTCATTTGTAATTTTTGTTATCACAGGGACAGAGTCCATCGGAAGAGAGCTCAAACAGTGACTAGTTGGTTACTCAATGATTCTCCGAAGTACAAGAGGTCAGTACCCATGGCCGAATTATAAAACCTCTTTACTACGTGATCACACTTGTGCCTGTGGGAAGGCTAACCATGGATCTAGTCATGGTCTTGGTGCTCATTCTGACATGTCTGCTTCTCTTCTCACATTGGAAACGAAATTCTACACGAGGGAAGCTACCTCCTGGACCTACTCCTCTGCCAATTATTGGCAACATCCACCAGATAGATGCAAAAAATGTTCACCAAGCCTTTACCAAAGTGAGTACACTTAATGCTTGTCTGGCACTTTGTATAGAGAGATAGAAGTGATGCTGCTTTAGGAGAAACTATAATAGTAGAGAACATATTTTTTAATTGGGTGTAAAGTGACAAACAGTAAAGTTGTTTTTGTCTTTTATGAGACTTGCCTGTAGTACGGCAGTTGGAATTAGTAATAAACAAGATTTCAGGTTACAGAATATTAAGGACACTGATTTTATTTTTTTTATTTTTTTTATTTTTTTATTTTTTTTATAAATCTGGTTCTATTTTGTTTTGTTTTCTTTTTGAGTGCTGATATTAAAGCAATTTATTTCTTTTTTCTCTTTTTTTATTTATTAAAGATTTCTGTCTCTTCCCCACCGCTGCCCCCCCTTCCCTCCCCCTGCCCCAATCAAATCCCCCTTCCTGGACCGCCCAAAGAGCAATTAGGATTCCCTGCCTTGTGGGAAGTCCAAGGAGCACCCACCTCTATCCAGTTCTAGTAAGGTGAGCATCCAAACTGCCTAGGCTCCCACAAAGCCAATAGGTGCAGTAGGATACAAAACCCATTGCCATTGTTCTTGAGGTCTCAGAGGTCCTCATTGTCCGAGACCGGTTTTAACACAGGCTTTTTTAGACCCAGGACAGCTGGCCTTGGTGAGTTCCCGACAGAACATCCCCACTACCTCAGTGTGTGGGTGCACCCCTCGTGGTCCTGAGCTCCCTGCTCCTGTTCTCTCTCCTTCGCTCTTGACTTGGACCTTGAGATTTCAGTCTGGTGCGCCAATATGGGTCTCTGTCTCTGTCTCCTTTCATCGCCTGATGAAGGTTAATATTCAGGAGGATGCCTATATGTTTTTCTTTGGGTTCTCCTTTTTTTATTTATTTTATTTTATTTATTTTATTTTTCTCCATTAACAGCTTCAACTGGGTGTGGGGCAACAGGACCATTCCCAGCACAACCATGGGTGTGGGGTACCCCACAGTCTCCCCAGGGCGATGGTTCCTGCAATGATCTCTAGGGGGAAATGGCTCCCAACAGATTCCCTCCCCCCTCCCATACAAAGGCAGGCAGCTATCACATGGAGAGCACCAGTCAGAATCAACCATGGTGTCAGACCAAAGGAGAAGGGACTGAGACAAGGAGAAACCCTCTTCTCGAGTGGTGAAGTAATCCCTCTCTCCTGGGAGCAGAGGGGTGCCCGACGAATCCTAGGTCGAGTGGGGACCAGGCCTTTTTTTCTTTCCCCCTTACCCGGCCTAGGGTTCCCAGGGCCCTGCCATAGGTTGGGGGATTATCCTGCCATAAGTCGCCTGTCCTTGGAGCTCCTCAAATAAAAGGCATCTAGCAGGATTAAAGTAAGCAGATCACAGGGCACCCTGTCTTAGGCCATGTGGAGAGCGCCCTCATACCTGTACCATGCCATGTTGAGCCGGTTTCTACAACCTCTGTATGGTGTGCTATTCAGGCGAGGATCCACACTAACTCCCGTCATTGGGCCCCTGCATCTATCATTAATGAAAAGACTGTGAGGAGCTCCTCAAACAAAAGATATAATGATATAATTTTGGCACCAATAACTCCATCTCCACACAAGAAGAAAGGGCTTTTTCCCAACCCAGTATTCACCTTTTAGTCTGGCCTATGGTATGTCCTCCTTCCTAAGTGCCTACTCCACATAAAGTTACGTGTGCTGCCTGCCAAAAATTAGGGCAGTGTAAAAGGGATCAAAATCTAAAATTTTTAACATATGCATTAAACCCAAACACTTTACAGCATGTGTCAAACTTTTCCCAACATCTATAAGCAGTTACAAATATCATTAGGTCAATTTCAGTAGGAGTACAATGACATACATTGATGTTATCAAATACCACCAGTTCCAGTCTCTGAGCAAAAATGACAGGAACCCCCCCCAATTTTCCCCCTTCTTAAGTGAAGAGAGGTTAATATTTTAATTAAAATGAGTTCTGTGTCCCAAAGTTTAAGCAGTCTGATGTTTAGTCTGCAACTCAGCTCCAAAGCAGACCAGAGTTCAAGCTGCAGAAGCAGTTTAGCATTTGTGCTCCAGGACAGGGGGGGGAACCTGGGTGAGGCGAGCTGGATTCAGCTACATGAAACACATCCTGGCACTTATGTCCGCCGGGTCTCCCTGGACTCTGGAGGCAGGATGATACCCTGCAGAGTGGTGTAGCTGGTTTTGTTAGCAGGCACTCCTTTCCTTGGGGGCAGGGAAGACTGGACCAAGGACCTCTCCTCAATCATCTCTGGAAGTCTGGAACTCCTCTGTGTCTGCAGCCTTGACATCACGTCCAGAATTTATTTTCTTTCTGTGAAAAAAGCACAAACACATCCTCGACCCCAAATATATATACAGGTCGGGTTTTTTCATAATGCATTGCAAGGGCTTTTTCACCTTGTCTTATCAAAGGTAAGCTCGGTGTCATCAAGCCAGATCCGTTTACATCAGGATCTGCTGGCAACTTTTATGAGTTGCTTTGAAGGAGCCTTGTTATGCTCCATAATTTTTATTATTGTTAGCCATATGTGCCGTTCCTGCAGTGGAAGAGCCATTTGTAAAATTTAGCATAAAATCCTTTAAGGGATTTTTTGCTATAACGTTAGCAAGATACAGGTGCATAAATAGTAGCAGTGATCTGGGAAAAGACCATTATTTTTGGCCTTTGAATTTAGCAAAGGCAATTGTCCAGGAATCAATCTTAAAATTATCAATGAATCTACTCTTTAGTATAAGAAACATTGATCATAGTCAATAATTTATTAAACCATTGTCCAGATTCTATCCTGTCCTTTTATATCAGACAGGCTACTGGTTTAAATTAAGAGTTTAATATCTTAACTAGCAAAACTGAGAAGATTTAACCATAAGCAGCATGTTTTATAAAGCTGTTGTATAATAAGTTTTACATCTAATATACACACTTGCCATAGATGAATTATAATTAATATACTGTATTTGTTGATTATTGTATACTTTATCTGTTGATTTATACTTTACCTGCTTGAGTACCTGTTAGGCAGCTGTTTTAAGCTCTCTATTGGAAACTGTTTTTTGTAAGAATTTTACCTAGCAGCTCAAGGTCTCCCATAAGAATATTATCACTAGAGCTTTAACCATTGGACATCCAACCAAAAGTTTGTAAGCTATCCTCTTTTTTTTTAGTTTTTTTATATTGGAAAAAAAGAAATTTCTGCCTCCTCCCCGCCTCCCATTTCCCTCCCCCTCCTCCCACTCCTCTCCCCTCCCCCCTCCTCCCGCTCCATATACAGACCAAAGAGCAGTCAGGCTTCCCTGCCCTGTGGAAAGTTCAAATTCCTCCCCCCTCAATCCTGGTCTAGGAAGGTGATCATCCAAACTGGCTAGGCTCCCACAAAGCCACGACATGAAGTAGGATCAAAACCCGTTGCCATTGTTCTTGCCTTCTCAGCAGCCCTTATTGTCTGCCAAATTCAAGGAGCACGGTTTTATCGCATGCTTTTTCAGTCACAGTCCAGCTGGCCTTGGTGGGCTCCCAATGGATCAGCCCCACTATCTCCGTGGGTGGGTGCACCTCTTGTGGTCCTGACTTCTTTGCTTATATTCTCCCTCCTTCTGCTCCTCATTGGAACATTGGGAGCTCAGTCCGGTGCTCCAGTGTGGGTCTCTGTCTCTATCTCCATCCTTCGTCAGATGAAGGTTCTTTATTTATCTCTAGAAACCAATTATGAGTGAGTACATCCCATGTTCATCTTTTTGGGTCTGTGTTACCTCACTCAGGATAGTGTTTTCTATTTCCATCCATTTGCATGCAAAATTCACGAAGTCATTGTTTTTTACCGCTGAGTAGTATTCTAATGTGTATATATTCCACACTTTCTTCATCCATTCTTCCATTGAAGGGCATCTAGGTTGTTTCCAGGTTCTGGCTATTACAAATAATGCTGCTATGAACATAGTTGAACAAATGTCCTTGTCATTTGACTGGGCATCTTGTGGGTATATTCCCAAGAGTGGCATTGCTGGGTCCATGGGTAGGTTGATCCCGAATTTCCTGAGAAACCGCCACACTGCTTTCCAAAGTGGTTGTACAAGTTTGCATTCCCACCAGCAATGGATGAGGGTACCCCTTTCTCCACAGCCTCTCCAGCAAAGGCTATCATTGGTGTTTTTGATTTTAGCCATTCTGACAGGTGTAAGATGATATCTCAATGTTGTTTTGATTTGCATTTCCCTGATCGCTAAGGAGGCTGAGCATGACCTTAAGTGTCTTTTGGCCATTTGAACTTCTTCTGTTGAGAATTCTCTCTTCAGATCAGTGCCCCATTTTTTAATTGGATTAATTAGTATTTTAAAGTCTAGTTTCTTGAGTTCTTTATATATTTTGGAGATCAGACTTTTGTCTGTTGCGGGGCTGGTGAAGATCTTCTCCCAGTCAGTGGGTTGCCTTTTTGTCTTAGTGACAGTGTCCTTTGCTTTACAGAAGCTTCTCAGTTTCAGTAGGTCCCATTTATTCAATGTTGCCCTTAATGACTGTGCTGCTGGGGTTATACCTAGGAAGCGATCGCCTGTGTCCATCTGTTGTAGGGTACTTCCCACTTTCTCTTCTATCAGGTTCAGTGTGTTTAGATTGATATTGAGGTCTTTGATCCATTTGGACTTGCGTTTTGTGCATGGTTATAGATATGGGTCTATTTTCATTCTTCTACAGGTTGACATCCAGTTGTGCCAGCACCAATTGTTGAAGATGCTTTCTTTCTTCCATTGTATACTTTTAGCACCTTTATCGAAAATGAGGTGTTCATAGGTTTCTGGGTTAAAATCCGGGTCTTCTATACGATTCCATTGGTCGACTTCTCTATTTTTATGCCAATACCACACTGTTTTCATTACTGAAGCTCTGTAGTAGAGTTTGAAGTCAGGGATGGTAATGCCTCCAGAAGTTCCTTTATTGTATAAGATTGTTTTGGCTATCCTGGGTTTTTTGTTTTTCCATATAAAGTTGATTGTTGTCCTCTCAAGATCAGTGAAGAATTTTGATGGGATCTTGATGGGGATTGCATTGAATCTATAGATTGCCTTTGGTAAGATTGACATTTTTACTATGTTGATCCTCCCAATCCTAGAGCAAGGGACATCCTTCCATTTTCTGGTATCCTCATCAATTTCTTTCTTCAATGCCTTAAAGTTCTTGTCAAATAGATCTTTAAATTCTTTGGTTAGAGTTACCCCGAGATATTTTATGCTGTTTGTGGCTATCGTGAAAGGAGAAGCTTCTCTTATTTCCCTCTCTGCTTCCATATCCTTTGTGTATAGGAGGGTGACTGATTTTTTGGAGTTGATCTTGTACCCGGCCACATTACTAAAGGTGTTTATCAGCTGTAGGAGTTCTTTGGTGGAGTTTTTGGGGTCGCTTATGTACACTATCATATCATCTGTAAATAACGAAAGTTTAAATTCTTCCTTTCCAATTCGAATCCCTTTGATCCCCTTATGTTGTCTTATTGCTATTGCTTAAACTTCAAGCACTATGTTGAAGAGGTATGGAGAGAGTGGACAGCCTTGTCGTGTTCCTGATTTTAGTGGGATGGCTTTGAGATTATCTCCGTTTAGTTTGATGTTAGCTGTCGGTTTGCTGTAAATAGCTTTTATTATATTTAGGTATGACCCTTGTATCCCTATTCTCTACAAGACTTTTATCATAAAGGGATGTTGAATTTTGTCAAAAGCTTTTTCAGCAACTAAAGAAATGATCATACGGTTTTTTTCTTTCAGTTTATTTATATGGTGGATTACATTGATAGATTTTCGTATGTTGAACCAGCCTTGCATCACTGGGATGAAGCCTACTTGATCATAATGGATAATTTTTCTAAGGTGTTCTTGGATACGGTTTGCCAGTATTTTGTTGAGGATTTTTGCGTCGATGTTCATTAGTGAGATTGGCCTGTAATTCTCTTTCTTGGTTGAGTCTTTGTGTGGTTTTGGTATCAGAGTGACTGTAGCTTCATAAAAGGAATTTGGCAATGACTCTTCTGTTTCTATATTATGAAATACATTAAGGAGTATAGGTATTAGGTCTTCTTGGAAGTTCTGGTAGAATTCCGCATTGAAACCATCTGGTCCTGGACTTTTTTGGTAGGGAGGTTTTTGATAACAGCTTCTAATTCTTCGCGACTCACAGGTCTATTTAAATTGTTCATCTGGTCCTGATTTAGCTTTGGTATATGGTATTTATCTAAAAATGTGTCCATTTCTTTTACATTTTTCAGTTTTGTGGCATACAGGCTTTTGTAGTAAGATCTAATGATTCTCTGAATTTCCTCTATATCTGTGGTTATGTCCCCCTTTTCATTTCTGACCTTATTAATTTGCATATTCTCTCTCTGCCGTTTGATTAGTTTGGAAAGGGGTTTATCAATTTTGTTGATTTTTCTCCAGGAACCAGCTTTTTGTTTCATTGATTCTTTGGATTGTTTTCTGTGTTTCTATTTTGTTGATTTCTGCCCTCAGTTTGACTATTTCCAGTCTTCTACTCCTCCTAGGTGAGTCTGCTTCTTTTTTTTAGAGCTTTCAGGTGGGCTGTTAAGTCTCCAATGTGTGCTTTCTCTGTTTTCTTTAAGTGGGCACTTAGGGCTATGAACTTTCCCCTTAGGACTGCTTTCATAGTGTCCCATAAGTTTGAGTAGGTTGTTTCTTTATTTTCATTGAATTCAAGGAAGACTTTAATTTCTTTCTTTATTTCTTCTTTGATCCAGGTGTGGGTCAATAGTTGACTGTTCAGTTTCCATGAGTTTGTAGGCTTTCTGGGGGTAGCATTGTTGTTGAATTCTAACTGTAGTCCATGGTGATCTGATAAGACATAGGAGGTTACGAATACTTTTTTGTAACTGTGTAAGTTTGCTTTGTTACCGAGGATGTGCTCAATTTTTGAGAAGGTTCCATGAGCTGCAGAGAAGAAGGTAAATTCTTTCCCATTTGGGTGGAATGATCTATAGATGTCTGTTAAGTCCATTTGATTCATTACCTCCATTAATTCTCTTATTTCTCTGTTAGGTTTCTGTCTGATTGACCTGTCCATTGGTGAAAGAGGAGTGTTGAAATCTCCTACTATTAGTGTGTGCGGTTTGATGGCATCCTTGATTTTTTGTAATGTTTCTTTTATGTACGTGGGTGCTTTTATATTAGGGGCATAAATATTCAGGATTGAGACTTCATCCTGATGAATTGTTCCTGTGATGAGTATAAAATGTCCCTCTCCATCTCTTCTGATTGATAAGTTTGAAGTCAACTTTGTTAGAAATTAGTATGGCCACACCTGCTTGTTTCTTAGGAACATTTGCTTGATAAACCTTTTCCCATCGCTTTACTCTAAGTAGGTGCCTGTCTTTGTGGTTGAGGTGTGTTTCTTGTAAACAGCAGAATGTTGGATCCTGTTTGCGTATCCAATCTCTTAGCCTGTGCCTTTTTATAGGTGAGTTGAGTCCATTGACATTAAGGGATATTAATGACCAGTGGTTGTTAACTCCGGTCATATTTTTAGTCATAGAGTTTGTTTGCCTTCTTTGAGTTGCACTGGTGAAGGGACTCTAGATGTTTGAGTTATTGTGGTCATTATTGGGCTCCTTGGTTTGTGGTTTTCCTTCTAATACTTTCTGTAAAACTGGATTTGTGGCTACATATTGTTTAAATTTGTTTTTATCCTGGAAATTTTTGTTTTCTCCATTTATAGTGAACGAAAGCTTGGCTGGGTATAGTAATCTGGGCTTGCATCCATGTTCTCTTAGCTTCTGCAGTACATCTATCCAGGACCTTCTGGCTTTCATGGTTTCCATAGAGTAGTCAGGTGTAAGTCTGATAGGTTTACCTTTATAAGTAACTTGGCCTTTTTCCTTTGCAGCCCTTAATATTCTTTCTTTATTATGTATGCTTTGTGTTTTGATTATTATATGGCAAGGGGATGTTCTTTTTTGATCCAGCCTATTTGGTGTTCTGTATGCTTCTTGAATCTTTATAGGTATATCTTTCTTTAGGTTGGGAAAGTTTTCTTCTATAATTTTATTAAATATATTTTCTGGACTGTTGAGCTGCACTTCTTCTTCTTCGACTCCAATTATTCATAGGTTGGGACTTTTTATTGTGTCCCAGATTTCCTGAACGTTTTGTGATGAGAGCTTGTTGGATTTGCTGTTTTCTTTGATCAGTACGTTTATTTTCTCTATGGTATCTTCAGTGTCTGAGATTCTTTCTTCAATCTCGTGTATTCTGTTGGTAGTACTTGTCTCTGTAGTTCCCATTCGTTTACCCAGATTTTCCATCTCCATCCTTCCCTCGGTTTGTGTTTTCTTCATTACTTCCTTTTCGTTCTTCAAGTCTTGAACCGCTTCTCTTACCTGTTTGATTGCCTTTTCTTGTTTCTCTTGGTTTTCTTGGGTATCTTTGAGCGATTTATTCATTTCCTCTACCTTTTTGTTTGTCATCTCTAATTGTTTGTGGCAGTTTTTCACCTCCTGTTTAAGGTCTTCTATTATTTTCATATAATTCATTTTGAGTCGATTTCTTCTAATTCTTCTGGAGTAGGGTGTACAATTCTTCTTATTTCGGGATCCCTGGATTCTGGTGATGACATGTTGCCTTTCAGGTTGTTGGGGGAATTCTTGCATTGGCGCCTTCCCATCTCTTCCTTCAAATGGACCCTGGAGAGGCCTGGTGTCTTGGTCCAGTCTTTGCTGTGACTGACTCTCTGGGTGTTTCTCTTCAGTGTAGAAGCAAGAACCGACCCGTCCAGATGGAACTCCTCAGCACCACAGCTCGGACGCCACTCTTGGTGGTAGTCCATCAGATAGAACTCCTCAGCACCTAAGCAGGGCCGCTTGGTAGCCCAGAGATCCGGAGAACAGCGGAAGGACGTGGGAGGCGGCGCTGGGTCCAGGAGACCACTGGAGGCCCTGGAGCACCTTCTATAGGTGCCCGAGCTCCCTTACAGGGAACCTTGAGACCTGCCTGGAAGGCAGGCACTCCCGGCTAGCTCTGAATGGGTAGCCTTAGTGTAGGAGCTTAAAACCGGTTTCAGCACTGGTCCGAGCAAACAGCAGGGCAGGGCTGGGTTCTCCTTCTTATTTAGCTTCTCTAAGAACCCGAATTATATGCTCAATGTCCTTTATTTATGGCTAGAAACCAAATATGAGTGAATACATCCCATGTTCCTCTTTTTGGGTCTGATTTTATAATATAATCACAGAATTATAAGTTTTATCTACTTTTTCAAATCCTTCTTTCATAAATATTTTCTATTATTTTACTGATGGTGAAGACTGAGGGATTATAGTGAGATTTTTGTGATCTAACAAATAAATATTGCCTAAAGAACAAAGTGCAGAACTAATTTCAGGTATGTGTTAATTAAATTAGAACTAATTAAAGATATGCGCAGTGGTGACACATAACTTTAATTCCAGGACTTAGAACACAAAGGCAGGCAGACCTCTGTGAGTTCAAAGCCAACCTGGGCTACACTATACTGGTCCAGTCTCAAAGGAAACATAGCCATGTAGTAGTGGCTCACACCTTTAAATCAGATACCAGGGAGGTAGAGAAGGGAAGTGATATAGTTGGGCAGAGAGGGGACACAAGGCTGGAGGAAACAAGAGCTCAGATGTGCTCCGAGCATGCCATCTGAGGATACAGATTTAGCATTCAATCTGAGGATTCAGTCTGGAAATGCAGTTTGAGGATTCATAAAGACAGGATCACGCCTTTGAATCTGAGAATTCTGCAGAGGTAAAAGTCCCTCTAGTGGCTGGCTGAACTGCTTCTCTGATCTCTCAGCTTTCACCCCCTAATATATGAGTCTAGGTGTTTAATATTAAGACCAATTGGAATTTTGGAATTAGCATTACAATGAATATTTATTTAAATGAGTCATAATTGTAGAGATACATTGTTCTTGGATTATTCATTCATGCCTTACTCTATAGAATTAATTGGATCCTGATTAAAAGTAAAGCAATGGGCATTGGATCACACAGGAAAAGGAAACCATAAACAGTGTGGCTTAGCTTATACTGTGGTTTCCCAATCTCCTTTGATTCCATACAAAGCCTATGCCTGGGACCAAAAATACTTCATGATGAGAATATTTTTTCTACAGGTGCTGTATATCGTGGTGCAGCTTCTGTGATGCTTACTCTGTACTTTTGTAACAATAGATGAGGACTGAATTTGAACTCTTGTGCTGACCCAAGAGTTTAGATGTTTACCCTTCTTCACAGGTTTTGTAATTTTTAACAGAAAGTATTTCACAGCTGGGTCCACAGAAGTCATGTGACTATTGATTCAGTATGTAGTTAGCGAGAGAATGATCTGCATTATCCAAAAAATGGATAAGCATCGTGTGGATTTGAAGGCTCTATTCCTTTGCATTAGAACCCAGGAAATGAGTGTGGAATTTTTACTTCAGGTACTTTGTAAAATATGACAAAGTGATCTGTTGAGTATCATAGTAAGGTCGTTCTTTCTCTTTAGACTATAAGTGGCCTGGGATATTGCTTGGCACCCAGAAGGTCATTTATATGAAACAATCATCATATTGAAAGGTATATACAAACTTCAAACTTAGTTTTTCTGCATAAAAATATTTTAACACAGTTCTATTGCCAGTATGAAGAGGTCAACTACAGTGACAATTTTAGAATATTTATGTTTTCTATTATCATTTCAGTTCTCTAAAATCTATGGCCCTGTGTTCACTCTGTATTTTGGCATGAAACCTGCTGTGGTGTTGCATGGCTATGAGGCAATAAAAGAAGCTCTCATAGGTCATGGGGAGGAGTTTAGTGGAAGGGGAAGTGTCCCGATTCTTCAGATGGCTTTAAAAGGCTTTGGTAAGTATGCATGTGCTTCTGTGGATACTGGGTAGTATATATAGTGATGTGGAGAGTGGAAAGCAGACGTCATGTTTGCTCTTCAGGAATAAGTTTGGGACTCTATATGTGTGACCAGTCAGTTCCTTTATCTATCTCTCAGACATACTCCATAGTCTTCTATTCCAATTTTTTTAGGCATTGGTTTTAACAATGGAGATGCATGGAAAGAAACAAAGCACTTTTCACTCTTAACCCTGAGAAAACTGGGCGTGGGGAAAAGAAGTATTGAGAACCAAATTCAAGAAGAAGCACAGTTCCTTGTGGAAGAACTGAAGAAAACCAATGGTAGGTGCAGGTTTATAAGCTGACGTTTACATCGTGTTTTATGTATATCTGCATCAGTCAATATTTCCCATCCTATTCAAAGCATTGTTTTCTGAAGAGACGTCATAGGTATTGGTCTCATGTTAATTTTCTATAGCATTATGGAGCCATACATTCCACTCATCAAAAATAGGGTTTTGCTTTGCTTATCATCTCACCACAATACAATTTCGAATAGCAATAGTTACTTATAAAACATAAGAACCCTAGCAAAGATTGTATTAGCTTTCTTTTCTTCACCTTCCTTTTCTACACTTTTCCTTTCGTTCTTGAATAGCAATGGTCTAGACTTCTTCTCTAAAGTGTCTAAGGGTCCTTCTTGTATTTTGTTTGTAGTTTTGGCAACTGTGGTATGATGTAATAATTTCATTTCACATATGAGTGTAGTAGAATTCTTTTTGATTAGTGTATCTCAGCTGTTTGCATGGTATCAGAATGATATTGTTATTTCTTCTTGCATAACATTTAGGGTTTGATTTATGGCCTTAATAAAACATGTTTCAACACAAATATTCAAAATAAATGTACTTTTAGAAATAACTAAACTTAGTAATTTTACTTAAAAAGTTGGCTTTGTTGGCTCTCTAGCATTTCCCCGTGTGTCTTCAGTCTTCCTGAAATTTTCCCCTTTAAGGTTTTGTGTTTGAAAATTGATGGTTGTTTCTTTGCCAACACTCTGGATGCTACTCCTGTTGCTTATGAATGAACAATCTTATTATGTCTGTGCATCTGTAAGTGAATTTGTTTTAGCATTCTTGAAAAATATAATAAAAGACTGGCTATCAGATTGTATATATGATTGACATACACACATACAATAACAATCTCAAAGTCTTATCTTCCATATGCTCTGCTTAAACAAAGCAGATTAGGTACAATAAAAATATTGATTAGGGTACTGTATTATGTTAATTGTATGGTAAAATATCAGTAAGTTCTAAGAATTTCTTATGCTTACTAACCAACTTTGTTAAATCAATTGCCCTTATTTAAGTATACATTAATTGTTTTGTTTTTTTTTGGGGAGGAACAGGTTTATTTCAGCTGACAGGTTATAGTCCATCATCAAAGGAAGCTGAAGGCAGGAACTGAGCGGATCGTGGAGGAATGTTGTTTACTGGCTCGCTCCCTGCTATGCCTTGCTCAGCTTTCTTTTTCATGAGACATTCCACAGTGTGCTAATACACATAAACCATTAATCAAGAAAGTACCTCACAGTCACGCCTACTGGCCAGTACAATGGAGGCAATTCTTCAGTTGAGGTTCCCTCCCTAGCTTGTGTTCAGTTTAAAAACACCAATCAGCACACCAAGGATCATTGGTAAGCCAGTCTAGACTAGTAGGCAAGTTCCAATGAGAAACCCATCTCAAAAACAAGATACATGGTGCTGGCTTTCACACAGTCATACACACTGCATGCACCTGAACCCAGACACATGCATGTGCACGCACGCACGCACGCACGCACACGTAAGTATAGGATAGTATGCTACCTTATTGGAAATGAAATATTTGCTACCAAAATTCAAGTACAAAGATATACTACAAAATTGATCAACTAAACGCTTCTGTGTAGCAACATAATGTACTTTAAAGTTGAAGTATAGAGTGATAATGCTGTTTAAGGCCATGTCATTTAAAATTTGAATGTAAGAGCACTGGAGAGATGAGTCAGTGGTTAACGTGCTAGTTGTGCTGGGCAGTGGTGGCGCACGCCTTTAATCCTGGAACTTGGAAGGCAGAGGCAGGCGAAGGTCTGTGAGTTCTAGGATAGCCAAGGTTATGCAGAGAAACCTTGTCTTGAAAAACCAAAAAAAGAAAGAAAAAAAAAGAAGAAATAAAAGAGTACGAGTTGCTTTTGCAGAGGCCCTGGGTTTCGCATCCAGCCCCTCTCTGACGCCAGGGACCAGGCATCCAGGCAGTGTACTTACATGTTGGCAAAGCATTCCAACACATAAAATGAAAATAAATATTTTAACACTTTTGATATAAGTTGATAAAGCACAGCATTTCATATTTTCCAAGAATGGCATATTTTCAAACTATTAAACTTTTAGATCTTTGTGAGATTGCTGTACATAACCATTTCTTAGAATTTGAATTTTATGGTCCATGAAATAAGTCACAGGGTACATAGAGGAAGGCAATCACAGGCATCTGACAAAGGGCACACATGTTCTTCTAAAGAACTTTGACAAAATAACTGAAGAATTGACAGGCTCAGTGACAAGCAGACATGTGGGAGAGGCTCCTTATCTTCGTATTTGCTGGTGCAATGAGAACTAAAATCATATGGTGTTATCATAGCCATCAGGACAGTTACACTCTGCAAATGCCACCAATCCAAATATTGCTGAGGATGGAATAGTTCTGAGATTGCACACACAGAATAGCAAATTGTACCTTGGAAAAATGGCAGTTTCTTTTAAAAAAAAAGTAAGCCTGCATTACCCTGTGACCTAGCCATGCAGTTCCTAGGTATTTATTCAGTGTGAGTGAAAATGGCTGTCTTTACAGACCTGCATTTGAATATTCACAGCAACCTTAGTCAGCAGCACCAAACTGAAAATTATCCCGATGTCCTTCAACAGATAAATGGTTAAGTGTAGCCATACGGCGGAATCTCCTCAGTAATAAAAGGGAAACTCATACCGATACACAGGACAGCACACATGCACACTCCGTGAATAGGTTCTAAATGAAAGAAGCAAGACATAAACCATAATACATGAATCTTTATAAGAAATTGTAGACAATGCTGAATGGTCAACAGTGAAAAAAAATCAATTATCCATGGCTCAAGGAGAGGAAGAACTGGATGTGGAGATGCACAAGGAAATGTTAGGGTGATAAAATGTCACCATGGTTATGATCATTTCGGTCAGGCAGAGCTCATGAAATTATATACCTTTAAGGGATACAACTTAGTCTATAGAGTCTTCTTCATGATAAAGCCAATTTTTAATTATTTATTTTGGTCTTTTGAGACAGGGTTTCTCTATAGCTTTGGAACCTGTCCTGGAACTAGCTCTAGTAGACCAGGCTGGCCATGAACTCACAGAGATCCACCTGCCTCTGCCTCCCGAGTGCTGGAACTAAGGCGTGCGCCACCACCGCCTGGCTGCATAATATACTTTAAAACACATTAACTGAACCATATTTGGAAAGACATATTTCAAACTTTTGTC
>CADCXT010006402.1:0-44624 GCA_902806775.1 Microtus agrestis | reverse complement strand
ACCAGCCCTGCCTGTGCTCCCATCCAGGCTAATCACCACAAGAAGTTTTTATTGTATTTTTGTTGTGTGTTGGAACTTTAGCACCTATGACTCTTCCTGGTGCTGAATAAATATTTTTAATTAACTGAGAATGATACTAAGAATTAATGATTTTCAGTGACCCAAGAAAATAATTTTTATAGTTCAAACACAGTTCTGCTTAAACCTAAATTATATATATTCATATATGTATATATATGAATATATACACACATATATATGTATATTTATATTCATTAGTTTGGGGATGAAGTGTTGGCTCAGTGGTTAAGAGCACAGAGAGCACAAGCTGTTCTTCTAGAGGACCTGGGTGTGATTTCAGGAAACCACAATGCAGCTCACAACCATCTGTAACTCCAGTGCCAGGAGATTCAACCCTCTCTTTGTGTCTATAATAAAATAAGTGGGTTGAATTATGTGATCTCCATGTTAACAACCAGGTGGATCCAAAAAATACAAGCTAAATATTAGCGAGCACTAATTTTTAAATTGTATTGCTATTGGTCATTTCAGCAACTGAAAAGTACTACAAAAAAGGAAAGGTCTAAAAACCAAATTCAATAAAAATTAAAATTAATTGCACTATGTCCTTGCAATGAGTGATCGAAAATGGAATTAAGAAAATGACTCCATTTATGATGGTTCCAAAGAAATGCAATACTAATAAGTAAATTTAACAAAGGAAATGTTAATCTAATTATCACTCTAAGAACTACAGGATGCTATCGAGAGAAGATAAAATCAAAATAAACAGAAAGACACACCATTATCATGGACTGAAAGAGTTTGCATTGGTAAGATGACAATAACCCAGTTTGATCTGTTGTCCATGTAACCTCCAGCAGAGTCTCAAATGAATCCTCCGTAGGTATCAAGCTAATTCTAAAGTTCACAGAAAAAAAAATGCAAGATACAAAACAGCAAAGTAATCTTGTAGAAGAACACTTTTGGGCCATCGAGACATAGTTGGTTATGCAGGATTCTGATTGAAGCCCGGCAAGCATCCTATAAAAACTCATCCTACTGTAGTGGCCTTCGCGGCAATCACAGTGCTAATCTATACCTTCTGACGCCATTGTTTATGAATAGTTTTGTTCTCGTGTTTTTCTGTCTTGTGTGAAGGCTGCTGGTTGAACAAGGGACATACAGCTATCTGAACTTTACACTGAGAACCTCAGAAAAGAAATAATCAGATGTTAGCAAGGGGGCTGACCAGGTGTGGGAGGAGGCTATATGCCCAGGGCCGTGGTTGTTGAGGAAGCCAGTGACATAAACATGTGCATAAAGCACATCTCCATGAGGCCATGACATTGTCTTAATTACTTTTCTTCCCAGCTAATAGGCAAGGCAGAGAGGCCATATTAGCTGCCTCTGGCAGACCTGGTAGCTAAGAAGACATACCCAAAGCTACGGGATGGGGGGGAAGAGTGTCATTGACACCTGGGAACAAAGAATAATTTTCAGAGAAAATATGTATAATTAAGATGAGGTGAAAATGGCATTTTTAACAAAAAGAAAACAACAAATTATAAATTTGGAAGGTATCAGGGACCTGGATGGAGAGGTAATCCAAAAAGTCAAAATAAAAATTTTATATGTATTTATTGTGTCTGTGTGTGTCTATGAATGTGGCGGTCAGGGAACAACTTGCAGAAGTCAGTCTCTTCCTCCACCACATGGGTCCCAGAGACAGAACACACACATGGTGGCAGGCACCTTCACCCACTGAGGCATTGCTCTTGCCCTATTCTGAGTCTCAGTTGGGCCTGAGGAGCTCAGCTTTGTGGCCTTGAGAATCCTCTTCAGGGAGGTTGAGTATGGAGCAGAAATCCTGCTGGAACTGCCTCAACTGCCACCACCTGCTGGAACCGCTTCAACTATCACAGTGTCTGTTCTCTGCCTTTCTCCACTGCAGACTGTGGGGTTCCCTGGGTTAAACACTCAAATCCACTGTCCAGTTCTTTTACAATTCTTTAGCCATCTTTACTGTTATATTTTATCTACTTGTTCTTGGAACTGAAACAAGGCCACTCAATATCACACAGACCTCACATTACTGTGATTCCTTAGAGACGCAGACACAAACGTCCCCCATCTGCTGCGCACTGACTATTGTCCACAAGGAGAGACTCGGTCAAGCCCTGCTGGGGTTTCTATACTTTCTTCCCCAGAGAAGGAAAGTTCCAGTCTCAGGCCAACTACAGAAACTTCCGGTTGGACCCAGGTTGGGCATTAACCCAGAATCTGCCTCTTGTGATCTGGATTCAAGAATGTGTGTTTGGGTTTTGATAAAACTCAGAAGTGTTGCTAGCCTCAAAGTGCATACTAGATCCAAGCAAATCCGACTGAATTTCTATTCTGATTCCCTCTCTACTCTATGAGAACACTATCACACTGCCTGCAGCTGAGCGACGCTGGACCACAGCAGCCCCCAGCCGTGCACCTGATGCTGTGTCAGAGCTGAGAGAGAGGAGCCCTTTGCTGGGTGTGAGGAGTCCACAGAAAGGGAGGTCAGCCAAGGGTGGAGGTGGCGGTTCCTGTGAGTAACATCTCTGGAGGCATCGGCTGGATGCTTTGCCATGTGTGGTGCCCACGAGAGGAAGTGTGGAATCAACTCCCCCAGGACCATGGTGCATCACAACTGCCTGCCTGGTGCATCACTCAGATCTTAGGCTCCCTGGGTAAAATGGAAAAAGAAAGTCCCATCCATGTCTCCCTGCCCAACCCCCAAACTCAGCCACCCCACTCCTGTCTAGACAGGTTTCCTTTACAAGCAAGCTATGTAGAAGTTGGGTCCAAATAATGGTAAAATCAGACATTATAAAAAACTATAGAAAGAACATCCAGTTATTAGGGGGTAAAGTGTCTGTTAAACACATGGAAAGATAATATAATGCATTATTTAAATATTATTAAATTTTTGGAGAATTAAAAAAGATTTCTATGTTCTTAAAGATGAATATAATGTATACATTTAAAGTATTCAACATATGCATAGATTTTTATCAAGTTGAGGCTGTTTTTCTAGGAATTAACATGAAAAGTGACTGCCCACACACATCTAAGACTAGAGTGATTTTGTAAAATAATTAGCCATCCCCCTACCACATTGCTTAATTTTTCAGGGTTCTTTTTATTTTTATAAGGGACCAATTTTTTCACTTATATTATCTATAACAGTGATAATAATTATAGCTCCATAAAAAAGAGTTAATTCTAAGGACAGGTCAGGACAGCAGAGTGACTTTGCAGTGTAGCTGGGCCCTCACTCTCCATCCAGTGTATCGTCCCCACCAAGGAAGCAGATGTAAACCACGGAAGCCAACCGGGGTCACTGCCAAGATCCTCAGCTGAAGTTATGCTGAAGTGAAACCGGCTGGCACTAGATGCATTCTCTTCAGCCAATGAGGAGCAGGTGTGGGCAGCATCACTTGTCGCCAGAAGAACAGGATGCTGGAACTCACAGAAACAGGGCCACAGTACAGACAAAGGCAGCCATGTCACAGAGCCAGCAAAAGCTGACATACAGGAAACACACAACAAAACTTTCTAACATATTTAGTGATACGTGGAAAGCTGGAGCTCTGGCCCAGGGTCCGGATAGAAATTGGTGTCCGTCAAATAAGTGACATTCCTTAATTAACAGCGTAAATCTGAAAACCAACAGGAATGATAAACAGGACTCAAATTATGTAAAAAATAATTATATCAATCCCTACAGTCTGCAAGATGCTGGCACTGG
The DNA here is from genome assembly GCA_902806775.1 of Microtus agrestis. Taxonomy (NCBI): domain Eukaryota; kingdom Metazoa; phylum Chordata; class Mammalia; order Rodentia; family Cricetidae; genus Microtus; species Microtus agrestis. The sequence goes on along the minus strand of CADCXT010006402.1, from coordinate 40,843 downwards.
CATCATTTATCACACTCTTAGCTTCAGAGCCAGGCGTGGGTAGCTCTAGGGATTTGCAATTCCACCTTTCAAGAGCTGAAGCAGGAGGATTTCACATTTGAGGTCAGCCTGGTCAGGTTGTTGGTTTTGTTTTCTTTTTGCTATGTCGTCAGACTCCTGATAAATCAAACATGGAATTCTTAACCCCCACCACTCAGCTGAAAACCCTTACAGGTTCGGCCAGCTCCTTTTATGCAGCAAAACCTGATGAATGACCTCATGTGTCTCCAAAATTCAGAGATCAAAGAAAAGCAAATGCAGGAAGAACTTTAACAGTTTTCTCATTGCATGGTTTGTAAACTAGAGCTAGTTTATGCAACTTCATGATATTTTTATTGTTTTGATAACATTTGTACAGCTCTTAGAAATGCTATTCAATAAGTTTTGATGAATAATTACACTCATAACTGACACCCTATCAAAATATGGTTTTCTAGATACATAGAATATCATGGGTGGGGGCATGCAGATAGGAGTGATATGTCTAGGGGAACGTTTGGAAATAACAGAGGAGGAATAAATAACATGGTCAAGGTACATGACACACTTGTATTAAAGTGTATTTACAAATCCTAGTACTATGTGCAAGGAATATGCTGTAATAGCAGTTTATTTAAAAGAGATGAGGGGCTGGAGAGAAGGCTGAGGAGTTAAGAGCACTTATGGTTCTCGCAGAAGACCTGGGTTCAGTTCCCGCACCTTCATTGGTGCTGCTGCACCAATTGCCTGCAGCTCCAGGTCCACGGGTCCAGTGTCTCTTCTGGACTTCATGGCATCTACATGTGCACACCCACGCACAAATACACATAATTAAAATAAAAACAATCTTGAAAGAACATGTTTCATAAACTTCACAGAGTTCACTGTGAACTTGGCACTTTTAAACAATATCTACTCTAAGATTTCTAATAAAATGAATCATATAACATATATTCTCTTTTAAAAATTTGTGTATGAACTGGAGAGATGGCTCAGAGGTGAAGAGTGCTGGCTGCTCTTCCAGAGGTCCTGAATTCAATTCTCAGCAACCACATGGTGACTCATAACCATTTAGAATGAGATGTGGTACCCAGTTCTGGTATGCAGGCAATGCAGGCAGAACACTGTGTACATAATAAACAAAACTTTTAAAAAGATTCCTTTATTGTTTTTATTTACGTGTATTTGCATGTACCTGCATGAGTTTATGTGCATCCCACACATAAAGGAGCTAAGGAAGGCCAGGGGATGCCCTGGACCTGGAGTTCTAGGCAACTGTGGCCCCGATGTGGGGTCTTGGGAAGGCCCAGGTCCTTTGCAGCAGAAGTCAGTTCTTTTTTTTTTTTTTTTTAGATTTATTTATTATGTATACAATGTTCTGTCTGTGTGTATGCCTGCAGGCCAGAAGAGGGCACCAGACCTCATTACAGATGGTTGTGAGCCACCATGTGGTTGCTGGGAATTGAACTCAGGACCTTTGGAAGAGCAGACAATGCTCTTAACCGCTGAGCCATCTCTCCAGCCCCCAGAAGTCAGTTCTTTAACCCCTGAGTCATCTTTCTGTTCTCATAGCATGTCCTCCTGTGCTGGAAGTTTTGTTTCATATGTGCTTATCTTTCCTTTTAGTTTTTTAATTTATTTTTAAATTTATTTGTATGTGTGTGCACCTGCTTTTCTGCATAAACACCATGTATATGCTGTGCCCTCAGGGTGAGAAGATCCCCTGCAGTCTATAGACAATTCAGTGGCAAACAGCCCTGGCTGCTCTTGCTGAGGATTGGAATTCAGATTCCAGCAGCTACATGTTAGCTCACAGCCACCTGGGGCTCCAGCTGCTGGGGATCTGACTTACCACAGCTAGCTTGTCCCTCCTTTTCTCCTTAGGGTGCTTTCCTATGGAGCTGACTACAAGTTGTGCAGGGGACTTCATGGATGCAGCTTTCATGAGTCATTGCCCGTACAGTGTGTGTGTGTGTGTGTGTGTGTGTGTGTGTGTGTGTAGCTGCCTCTGAGTCACCATGTGCCTGTAAGTAACTCCTCTCCCATGATCCTGTTAGTAATTCCAACAAACTCTCTGCTTCGCCAAGCTTGACTTGGTCTTCATTAGTGTCCCATCTGTGACTTGTTGGATGAACAGAAATTTTGTTCACATCTCTGCAGGAAGACATCCAACGTCTAGTAAGGTCTGTTAATGTCTTTAGGCAAAAATCATCAGAGAAATAAAAGAGAAAGCTCACCAGGAGGAATTACAGGGCCTCTCTGGATATTGGCCTATTGGAATGTAAAGCCAGTGGGGATATACACTAGGAAATCTGTAGCAAGCAATTTGCTTATGCAGATGTGGGGGTGAACTAGCATGTCCAAGGACCACTGATCAGATGATCTTCAGGAAGGCAGATGAAAACTTGGTGAGTGTAGGGGCTGAAATGCAGGCCAATATTCCACATTAGTCTGGTGGTCAGAGAATCTGAGCGACTTACAAGGTGCGATTTGCACCTTGCACAAAGGAAGGGATGGCTTGGCTCTTTTGAAGCAAAGCAAACATGGTGCATGTCAACAGGTGCCAGGATATGCTAATGTCGCTCTGTTCCTTCAATTGTAATTATGAGGTCACCTGGGGAAGATGTGTTTTCAGTCTACATGACAAAATAGACTTAGGCAAGACATGACTTAAGTCATCCCCCCCCCACCCACTGCTACCTAGGAAACAGAATACTAATGAAGTTTTTGTTAACTTCCCTCACAGTTTACATTGATATAAAAGCTGTTTGAAAAATAAACATGGGAGTCAGGCAGTGGTGGTGGCACACCTTTAATCGGGAGGCAGAGGCAAGTGGATCTTTGTGAGTTCAAGGTCAGCCTGGTCTACGAGAGCTAGTTCCAAGACAGGCTCCAAAGCTACAAAGAAACCCTGTCTCGAAAGAAAGAAAGAAAGAAAGAAAGAAAGAAAGAAAGAAAGAAAGAAAGAAAGAAAGAAAGAAAGAAAGAAAGAAAGAAAAGGAGGAGGAGGAGGAGGAGGAGGGAGGGAGGGAAGGAAGGAAGGAAGGAAGGAAGGAAGGAAGGAAGGAAGGAAGGAAGGAAGGAAAAGAAAAATGGGTGATTTCAGGATTTGAATGATCACTGAAACTCCTTCCAGATACTGTCCTGTGAACTGTGTCTTCATTATTCCCATGCCTCTATGCTGGTAAGAAATGTTTTATGTTGGGGCTGGCCCCTGACAGGTGAGGTCAAAGTGACGTCTCCCATTCCTCAGACAAGCCTCAGCTTGCTGTTAAGCCTTCCCATCTGTGGCCAACTCAGCCCGATTGTCCAGGGTCACCTCTCTTACCTAATGACCACTGATTACAGAATTGATCACACACCTGGAATACCTTCACAAATACCTGGATGGGTTTTGATCTACAAGGGCCTGTAACCCAGACACCCAAAAATAATCCCTACATCATTTAAAGAGAATTTTCACTCATTCCATCAACAAGCGGGGCAAGTAGGAAAACTCTGTGATAACCTTAATAAATTTTCCCAGAAGGAGGCAAGCCCGCACTGAGACTGAGGCTAAAGCAGCACCTAGTTCATTGTGTCCAGGCAGGCGCTGGGGTGCCCTGTCTCACCCCTCCACAGTCCCGGCCTCTGTGAAGACCACGGACCCACCCACACACTAGTCTCACGGGACAGAATAGCTGGTCCTAAGTGATCACAGGTTTGTGACCTATATAGAATGTAGAAAACCCAGTCTTCTATAAAGAATGGAACCTCTAATGGTTGCCATGACTTTAATCCTCAGCCCTCACATTTGTCTGAAATATTCACATCAAGGTGTTATGCCCAGACTCCTACAAAAATAAAAGCAAATTTTGAAAACCCAGTAGTTTGGAGACTAAAGATACTTTCTAAGTTACAAGACCGCCTTTCGACATTTCACTGAACATTGTTACATTATAAAATATTTTAAGAATAATTGCACTAGACAGAATTGTGTGTTCAGTGTCCCTAACTTCCTTTAGACATGATCAGTGCATCAACACACAGAGCATGAAGATTATTCAAAAGAAGGGGGAAGCCGGGCGGTGGTGGCGCACGCTTTTAATCCCAGCACTTGGGAGGCAGAGGCAGGCGGATCTCTGTAGGTTCGAGACCAGCCTGGTCTACAAGAGCTAGTTCCAGGACAGGCTCCAAAACCACAGAGAAACCCTGTCTTGAAAAAAAAAAAAAAAAAAGAAGGGGGAAATCTGGATAAACACGGTGCTGTCCTGATGGTGGCTGTGGTTTACATAGCCTCTGCCTTCAGACTGGAAACACCAGGGCTTCTGAGCAAAGATCCTCCCAACCCAGGTTTTTACAAGTAGAAAGAGTAACTGCATTGAATGTGGGGACCTCTTGGGTTGGTGTCAACTTGCAATTTGGAATGTTCTATACACACTATGAAAAGTGTAGGCCTATATTTCTATACTGAAGACATATTCCAATAGGTACACTAAAATAACCAGACCAGCTCAAAACAACAGATATAATTTAATAATTAAAAACGGGGAAACTCACGCGACCAGAGTAAAAGTTCCGATGTCCAAACAAGTCAGGCGAACACCGTGCAGAGAGCGAGCACACCTGGATCTCCAGGTTTATCTACCTGGCTCCAAGTGGCCGCACCCTAGCCAGATGTGATTGGCTGAGCTTCCCCATCACTATGTGGTATGGCAGCCGGGCTATCAAGCCATAGTTCCCCACCTGAAGTGGTCACATAACCTTCCAGACAGGCTGTTGCTAACCTAACAAAGGGTCAGGATGTTGATGCTCCTTTCTTTGTAATTTGGAGGATGCCTGATAGAGATGCTGGTTCAAGCCTACCTGACAGCTAGCATACACAGCAGACAGGTAGATGCAGACTAAAAGACAGTCACCTGGTTACCTAGGAAACGGAATGCTAATGTATTTACCCCTCAGTTAAGTTTTGGTATATAAGGTTGTTTGGAGAATAAAGAAGAGAGGAATTTTTCAGGATGTGAACTCAGGACTTCATGAGGGACCACTGGGAATCTCCCACCCGATAAAGCCATGTGAGTTGTGTCTTTATTTCCACACCTCTACGCTGGTCTAGAGAGAGTTTATGTTGAGGTCTGGTCCAGAGAAATAATTTATGGTCCTGGCAGGCACTGGACCCCGAAAGAAAAGAAAAAACAGCTAATTCATAAATGTGAGCCTGGGAGAGTGACTGGGTATTGGGTTGGGTAAGCCATAAGAAAGGAAGAAATTCAGGGGAAACTTCCTGGACCATACAGTCCAGAAAATTCTGAATAAAATTATTATTATTATGGAAGAGTTCACCTATCAGTGAGGTTTATCAGACATTCCCCCCTCTCTTGCCAGCCGCACACTCATACACAGGGGAAAGACTGTCGTGGAGCCTCCCTCCTTCCCTCAGGTCCACTCTGAGCAGAGGCCACTGCGGTCCTGGAGTTCCCCTTCGCCTCCTCCAGGCCTCTCACTACAAACTCTGCACCTGGCAACTGTGACGTCATCACGATGGAATTTTCTGATTGGGTTTGGCAGCGTTTGGTTTGCAGCCAGACCTTCTTGGCTGGATCCTCACAATCTTTTGGGGACTCAGAACAGCAGCAGCTGAGACCACCCCGGGAAGAGGATGATGCCCAGCAGAGCTCTGGTTCTGGGGATCCTCGCCCTGACCACCATGCTCAGCCCCTGTGGGGGTGAATTCGACATTAAGGGTGAGTTGCACGGCTGAGGATGCCTGGAGCCGGGAAATGGGAAATTGAGAGAAGAGGGAGACACAAATTGACTGAGATAAAAATTCTCTATATTAGGTAGTCTAACAAGTGTGTGACCCCGTTTGTCTTCAGGAGGCTCTGGTTGACGAGCTGTGCTCACCAAGCCATGATTCTAACAGTGGATCCAGGGAGGGAAGTGTGGAGGGCTCTGTGGTAGGTGGGATTGTCTCTAAACTTGGAGGTGTTTCCACGAATGGATGATTTTTTGTTACTAAAAATCCATGAACTTTTCTCTCAAATCTCTCTTGAGAGTTTCTGGAGCCCTTTGTCTCATCTCCTGGAGTGCATCCTAAGGAAAACTGTTCCGTGAACCATGTATACACATCTATGGAAATCACTTCCCTTGTGCTGGGGTCTATACTCTCCATGCTAGGAACTGTCCCTGGAGGGAGGTGAGAGAAGGGGCCACCATCCTACAGGACAGTCCTCCTGAATCTTGGTTTCCTCGTGTGTCACCTCACAAGTGAACAAGCCAAATAAATATGTAGATGTTCTTTAAAAACAGTGAAAACCAGGCTGGGTCTGGGAGTGCACATGGGTAAGTGCTTAGGTGCTGAAGCAGGAGGATCATGAGTTCAAGGACAGCCTGGACTACATAATGAGACCTTTACTACTTAATTCATTAGTAAATTTCTTTAAATGTCAATTTTTCCCCTGTTCCCCTTCCAAATATAATTTCATATTTGTAACAAAGTAAGGAATATAGGCCTGTGCTACTCCTTATCTAACGAAGTTCTATAACAGCAACACAGGCAAGCACAGGATACAAAAGCCTGAGGCCCCATGGCCCATGTTGCCCATCTGTCTCCACTCTCCCTGTGTGCATCCTTGCCCTCTCTCAGGACCCCTCCGTAACTCTGTGCTACTTTACAGACATTAATAGTAGCTTTTTTAAATAGCAATTGAAAAGTCAAATGTTTGAAACAGGAAGTGAAAGGGATGGAGTGACCTGTGAACCATGGCTGCTCTCACTCCAGTTCTGTTGGGAGGTAGAAGTCTCACCTGGGAGACTTCTCCAGGGAGTTGTCTCCTTTCTCCACAGTTTCTTTTTTCAGTATCATACTAGAGTGCTCAAGTGAACGGGCACAATGGGCACAGTTCTGAGGAACCACACAACTGTAGGGCTATGCAAAAATATTCCCATTTCTTTTGAATTTAGAAGGAAAAAAGGTGAAATATCAAGGTCTAAAAAAAGTCTTGATTTTTAACTCAAGCTTATACTATGTTTGTCTTATGTATAAAATATGACTTTCAATATTTTAATTAAGCAAGGAAGTTCCCAAACTAAATACATGGGTGCACAGGTTCTAATGCACCCCTGCTCATTGCTGACCCTGACCTGACTTTCACACGATTCTGTCACCTGTCAGTCATTCCCAGAGTGTCCATCAGCCTCAAAATTAGCAATAACTATTCAACGGTCTCCTCTATAAAGCACTTTTGCAACTAGGATGTGGGTACTGAAATATATAAAAACTGCTGTCTGTCCCTAGGAAGTGCCCTGCCCCTCGGAAGTGTGCAGACTAGCTGTGGACACAGGCCAAGGTCAGGAAGCAGAAAGACCATTGCTGTGGACCCAGCTGAGGCCGAAACTGTAGCTGTAGGAGGCAGAGTGGTGTCCTCAGCAATGCTTGTGGCTCAGGACAAGACCCCTATAAACAGCAGGACCTTGAGAGGGTGGGGGAGTTTTGTTTGGCAGTTGCTTGTGCAGAATGCCAGATGGTAACTTGTCCACAGTCACTCACGGCACAGTACATGTGCAGACGCCAGGCCTAACTGGCCAGTTGCTCCATAAACAGCACTGTGCTTGACATTTGCTGAAACTAAATAAATGGAGAAGAGATAAAAGATAACAAATGAAGACAGGTGGTTGTGGCGCACACCTTTAATCCCGGCAGAGGCAGGTGGATCTCTGTGAGTTCAAGGCCAGTCTGGTCTACAGAGTGAGGTCCAGGACAGCCAGGGCTACACAGAGAAACCCTGTCTCAAAAACAAAAACAAACAAAACAAAAATTGAATGCTATAATCCATGCCTTGACAATAATGTGTATTTGGCATTCTCTGGGTGGGACCGTCTGCACTGGCCATCATTTGCTGTGGCCCCTCACACATGCTCACTGTCAGGAAAAAGCTTTGATTCACCATGGAAATGCAAGTGAATGTCAGGGTTGACTTGGGGCAGAGGAGGTAGAGGTAGGGGTTGACAGAAGAGTAAAATCTAATAAGGTCTCTATTTCTTTTATTCCAGAAGAAATCAGAAAACTGTCCTGTGATTCCCCACAGTTGACAATACAGGAACTTTAGATATAACAATTTTCACATATTTTGCTGTGATGTCATTGTGCTCTTCCTTTAGGATTCTATATGCTTTTCCTTTTGTTAAAAAAAATGAGAAAGAATACTTTTGTGGAAAAATGTCCTTCTTTAGAAGGAAAATGAAATGTAACACATATGTTATTAACATATTAAAGATCAATAAGATATAAAGCCTAAGAAGAGAAATAAGCAGACCGACTGAATCCTTGAAAAGAACGCATCTCTCTTTCATTCAGTTGTGAGCTACTTGTCATAGGCCTTCATATACTAGACGCTAGTGGAGGCATTCAGGACAGCAGAAATCAACATGTGACATTTTACCACCGTGTAGCAGGTGTCATAGAGGGAAAGACTGGACTGTAACCAACACTGAGGGGGTAGGGGAAGCGGGTGATGGAAATGAGCCAAAAATGAAACTCATGGCATTTTTTTATTCTGTTTAATAATATCCTTTTTTATTCCTGTTTTCCATTTTTTCTGTTCTTGCTATCCACCTGAATTCACCAGCCAACCATGTTGGCATCTATGGTATAACTACTTATCAGTCTTATGGACCCAACGGCCAGTTCACATTTGAATTTGATGGTGATGAAGAGTTATATGTGGACATAGATAAGAAGGAGACAGTCTGGAGGATTCCTGAGTTTGGCCAACTTTTGACCTTTGACCCACAAGGTGGACTGCAAAATATAGCTACAGGAAAATTCACCTTGGACGTCCTGACTAAGAGGGCCAATTTTACCCCAGCTACCAATGGTACGTGCTCAGCACCCTGCTCCTCCTCCCTTCCCTGGTGGGGAACATGATCCACTGCTCTATAAAATCCTCCCCTTTTGGCAAGATCTCCTTACCCTCAGCCTCTCTCTTCTTTCAAATCACACATTCCATGTAATATAAAGCTCTTCGTTCCCACAATGCATTCCTTGAATCCTTCCTAGAGGCCTTGACAGACATCCTAACACCCAAGAGAGAAGGGCACAAGGATAAAGTGGATGCAGCACATAGTAGCTCCAAGTAAAAGGGCAGCTTAGGCTCTTGGACCATCATGTATGTGAGCCTCAACAATCAGACAGTGCAGAATGTCAGGGAGAGAAACTCCCATCGGCCACTCATGTCCAGGCCATTTCCTTTCCAGAGGTTCCTGAGGTGACCGTGTTCCCCAAGTCCCCTGTGCTGCTGGGTCAGCCCAACACCCTTGTCTGTTTTGTGGACAACATTTTCCCTCCTGTGGTCAACATTACATGGTTGAGAAACAGCGAGTCAGTCAAAGAGACTGTTTATGAGACCAGCTTCATCACCAAGAGTGACCATTCCTTCCAAAAGATGTCTTACCTCACCTTCATCCCTTCTGACGATGACGTCTATGACTGCAAGGTGGAGCACTGGGGCCTGGAGGAGCCGGTGCTGCAACACTGGGGTACGTGTGGGTTCTGCCTGCTTCTGCACTGGCGCTGAAACACTGGGGTACATGTGGGTTCTCCCTGCTTCTGCACCGGTGCTGAAACATTGGGGTACATGTGGGTTCTCCCTGCTTCTGCACCGGTGCTGAAACACTAGGGTACGTGTAGGTTCTGCTTCTGCATGTTCTTGTTCTTTGTCAACTCTAGAACAGCCTGGTCTTCTGCTCTGGTGACCAAACTCATTTTTCACTCTCACAGACTTTCTATGGTAGACTTTATGTTCTTCCACAAGCCCAGCCCCAAAGTCTGTGTGGATTGACACCCACCCGCACACAGGCCCTCTTACATACATGTATATGAATGTGCTCCCTTCTGACTCCAAAACTCACTTTCCCAGAACCTAAGATTCCAGCCCCCATGTCAGAGCTGACGGAGACTGTGGTCTGTGCCCTGGGGTTGTCTGTGGGCATCGTGGGCATCGTGGTGGGCACCATCTTCATCATTCAAGGCCTGCGATCAGGTGGCTCCTCCAGACACCCAGGGCCCTTATGAGCCCCACCCTGGAGAGGAAGGTGAGGGTTTGTGTTTGTGGGAGCTGAAGCCACCACACAGGTGGAGCAAGGGAAGGGGAGATGGGCGAAAAAGTCATTGGAACATTGCTGGAGAATTGTGCAGTGGTGTGATCACAGCTCAGGAACACATCCCTCTCCTGTCTGTTTTGTTGCAGGTGTGTGGTCCTCTCCAGGGTAGAAGTGGTGTGCTGGATGACCTGGATCAGTGTGTTTCCTGGACCAATTCATCATGTTGTCTTCCCCAAGTGTCCTCCATCTTGCTGTTCTCTTGGACATGAGGCTGGAGAGCACTTCCCTCATCTTCCCAGGAATTCTGGATGACTTGATATTATGCAGCTCCTAAGTGTAGTAGCCAAATCCTGTCTACACACAGTGTTCTCCCACCCTGACCTTCTAGCTCTTCCATTCTTTCTGCCTCTTTGTCTGCAATGTCCTCTGAGCCTTGGGAGAAATGGCGGGTAAAGATGTCGGAAGAGTGTGCCACTGGGGCAGGCTTTGAAGTTTCTCACTTGCCATTCCCAGTTTTCTCTCTCTGCTTCCTGCTTGTGGTTCAAGATGTGATCTCTCAGCATCCTGCTCTAACGGCCATGCCTGTCTGCTGCCATCCTCCTCACTGTGGTGGTGACTGACTCTTATCCCTCTGGAACCATTAGCCTCAATAAATCCTTCTTTAAGTCACCTTGGTCAATGTGTTTATCACAGCAACAGAAAAGTGATTTATACTATCACAAATTATTAAATAAAACATGTAAAAATATTAATAATAAATGGGGACCAAAGAGAAAGGTTGGCAGTTAAGAGCATTGGCTGTTCTTCTAGAGGACCTGGGTTTGGCTCCCATCATCCCCAGTGAGTGCACAGCTGCCTATAACTCCAGTTTCAGGGGATGCACACTCTCTTCTAACCTCCGCAGGATCCTGTATCCATGTGGTACACATATACACTCAGGCACATGCACATACACATAAAAAAATAAAAAGAAGTAAATACAATAGTTCTAATAATAGAAAGGGAATGTAAAATATTGGGGCTTGGAGACACTTAAGAACACTTGTTGCTTTTACAGAGGACCCAAGTTTGGTTCTCAGCACCTACGTGTCAGATTGCAATCTTATAATTCCAGGGGCAGCAGATCCAACGCCCTCTACTGGCCTCCTAGGACACTGCACACATGTGGTGCACAGACAGATACAAAATACTCAAATGCTTTAAAAAGATTATTTTATCACCAGGCAGTGGTGGCACACCCCTTTAACCTCAGCACACAGGAGACAAAGGCAGACATATCTCTGAGTTTGAGTCCAACTTGGTCTACAGAGTGAGTTCCAAGATAGTCAGAGCTATGTAATTAGATCTTGCCTCAAAAATAAAAAAAAAATCAAAAAATATTATTTTCATGTAAAGGATGATAAGGAAACCTTCAAGGTCTAATAGAAAAAATACTTTCTATTAACAAATGTGTGCATTTTCTAAATCACAGCCAGAAAGGATAAAAGTACTTTTTTAATGTGAGAGGATATAAAAATTTACTTAACGCATAATTTTATTGGAGAGTGATTCAGATTATTACATAGTAAAGTACAACTGTGGATTGGGAAGCAGGAAGTCAAAGATAAGTCTGTGAAGGACTTCACTATAATGGTTCCATGACACACCAAGGGCAGTGAGCGACCAGGTGGTGTTTGTAAATGATAATCATTTTTCCAACGTGTAGGATTTAAAGGCAGAAAGCTCAATTTGACACATGGGAGTACAAAGAAGAGAAAAAGAAGGGTAGAAACGTCAAAGCCTTCATCTAATAAGTGGGGGGAGAGACTTCAGGTGTATGTAAGGGAAGAACACACAGACCCACACATTGAACTGACTGAGGTAACTGGTAGATTTTATGAGCCATGAATTCAAGCAGGGCTGTAGCAGGACTGATTTCAACCACAACAAGTTCATGGTCTAAACCACAGACAACTGAGGCTTTCTCAAACTCGAGTAAAGTTCTGGGTCTTTACATCCCAGACAGTGGAACAAAATCTAGTGAAGCAGCTATCATTGCCTAGGGCAGCTCCAGGAGAGCAGAATGTGATGAGCAGATGCTTTGGTTCCATAGAGGAATGTGTGTAGACAGCACAGCACCCACTGCAGAAACACACCCAGTCATGTGGAAGACAGCACACAAATAAATGCTTTTGAAAATTCCTCACCTAAATTTTTAAATAAAACTGCCATGTACGTGTAATCTGGAAGTTCTGCCTGTGGGTACATGTTGTGGGATATTTGATCACACTGTGTGAAGATGTCTTTGCTTTACCTCACCTGCCTAAGGTACCTTCTGATTGGTTTAATGAAGAGATGAATGGCCAATAGGTAGGCAGAAAAGGAACTCAGGAGAAAAGAAGAGATGCAGGGATTCACCAGTGAGATGCAGAGGGAATCAGATGTACGAAGGGAAGGTAACGAACCACATGGCATAACACAGATTCATATAAATGGGTTAATTAAAGATTTAAGAGCTAGTTGGGAACAAGCCTAAGCTAAGACCAAGCTTTCATACTTAATAATAAGTCTCTGTGTCAGTATTTGGGAGCTGGCAGTCCAAAGAAAGTTTGACTACAGGTACATATGAAAAAATATCAGTATATTGAAGAGATATGTACATGCTAATGTTTACTGTAATGATATTCACAATAACTAAGACATAGAAACAAGCTAAATTTCCATGAATGAATAACAAAATGGGGTGTGGTGTGTGTGTGTATACATCTTGTTCTAGAAAAACTCAGACTATGATCTTGGGGAGCAGAACCCCAAGTGCAGTCTGTACACCCCATAGTACTCCTGGCTGATGACCTGTGTTGCAGTCTGGATCTCAGAAACTGTAGTAATAAGAGCGGCGGGGCTGTGTCCCCAGCACCCCGGCCCCCTGGCTAGCTTATGCCCCGAAATAACAACACACAAACTGTATTCTTTTAAACTCTGCCTGGCCCATTAGTTTCAGCCTCTTAACCCATTTCTAATAATCTATGTAGCACCACGAGGTGCGCTTACCAGGAAAGATTCAGCATGTCTGACCTGGTGGCTGGCTGCACCGCCATCTGCCTCAGAGAGCAGAGCTATCACATCTCCCGGGAGAGGGGAGCATGGCGTCTCTGAGCTCACTTCCTCTTCCTCCCAGCATTCTGTTCTGTTTACTCCACCCACCTATGTTCTAACCAATAAGATGGGCCAAGGCAGTTTCTTTATTTTTTAACCAATGACCTTCTTCCATCAAGAAACTACAAAGGGCTGTTCCCCATTCTGACCCTGTCCAGAGGATGAGAATCCTGCTAACATCCTCTATACAAAGTGTGTGAATGAGGGTGTGCTTCTCTGAGACATGGTCTTCTGTAGGCACGCCAGTGTCTAAGAAAGGAAAACTGGTCAAGTGGTGGTGGCACACGCCTTTAATCCCAGCAGTTGGGAGACAGAAGCAAGAGGATCTCTGTGAGTTCAAGGCCAGCCTGGTCTACAGAGCAAGTGCCAGAAAAGGTACCAAAGGTACAGAGACACCCTGTCTCAAGAAAACAAAAACAAAAAAAGAAAAGAAAAGAAAAGAAAAGAAAGGAAAAGCTGAAGATGTGCTGTAGCTTTCAGGACTGAAACCAATCAAAGAGGTCACCATGTGTGGTGACTCTCCTAGTAACCAGGTAGAGAATGGCACTAAGATCAAGAGGTCACAATGTTCACAGTTGATAAGGGCTCCAACCCCTAAGGATTTCGGCTCAGTGATGACACCGTGTGCCTGTGAAATGCTGGTCACATGTGAACTTGTGCATGCAGAGCGGGGATTAAGGACCACAGACGACTGTCCTGCTTGTTCTCACTGGCAGGGAGCAACAGCAATCAGGGGTCTCTCTTAGCTTATGATTTAAGGAGGAGCAGTTCGTTATGACTGGGAAGGCTACGAGGAGGATGGGAAATCAAAGCAGTTGCCTTTGCTTCCCCCCGGCCCTATTGGGAACCTCAGCCCATTTAAGGTAAAGTTTCCCACCTCAATTTAATCTAGGAAGCCTCTCACAAAGAGGCCCGTGATGTGTCTCCAAATTGAACATCAACATAAACTATCACAAGTCTATGAAAACCAAACCACCCCTTATTCCCTGCTGTGAGTGGATCTTGACATCCAGGTGCCCCATGTGGCTGATGTAACTCCTCCATGCGGAGGCTCTGGAAATTCATTTCCCTAGCAAGAGAGATGAACACAATGCCAGCTGTTCACATCTTTGTGAACGTGATAGTGTTTTTCAATGTTTATATGTCACCCAGGATTGGTCAGTGAAGATTTCCCCAAAAATGTCAAAACATTGGTAAATAACTGAGTCAGAAATACACACAGAAAGAAAGATAACATCTGAGAAAATGGGAGAGCTGTAGAAAACAGAGATGCAAAAGAAACTCAGAGAAAAGAACAAATGACAAAGGTATAAACAGAAAATGGAGAGAGAAGGCTCTGTTCAGTGAGACATAAAGGAGAAACAAGAGACAGAGATGGAGAGACACAGGGACACAGGGACCAGGAGATGCAGTGAAGGAGATAGGGTAGATAGCGGTGACACCAAGGAAAGACGACTCTCATCAGTCACAGGTACCCAGTCACTGCTGATCAACAACACAGCCTCCTTACAACATCAACACAATAGGGTTAAGTTGGGTGGTTATCATTTGCAACCACAAAAATACTTACATTGTTGACTGTAATCTCTAAAAATGAAAGTAAGCCTTATCCAATGTGACTTCACAGGACACATTTGGGACACTGGTGATAGAGGTCGCAGCATCCGTCCCCACCAATTCTATGATGTTTAGTTGCACTGTCCTCACAAACATGAAGGAGGCTGTGGTGGCATGAGAACAGGACACTGAAGAGCAAAAGAACCAGCCATGAAGATGTGACAGCTGGTGCCTTTCTCTTCAGCCCACATTAACATGGAGCCAAGATGGTTCCAGTTGCTTTCATAGTAGAAACCGCCACTTCTGGCCAGAGTTTGGCTGGGCCATCTTGCCCCGCATCACTCCCACCCAGCCCCGTCAGTTAAAGAGATTCAAGATACATAATTCATAACCTGTTTAATTATGAAAAAGAGGTGAATGTTTTCAGGGCATCTCTTCAGCAGCCCCGTGGGACAGTGGAAACAGAAGGCCTGGGGTCTGGGTAGATGGTGCTGACAGAGTCTCTGGAATCAGTCCTGGAGCAGAGGCAAAGACAGAGCCTTGGGGAGTCAGGGATCACAAAAGCTGAACTGGTGGGTATGCTGGAACCATGCTAGACTCTGGATCAGAGACGGACAGGCAAGCTAGCACAGACGGGAACTGAGGGCAGGGACAGGCCCTACAGAGTGACAGTCAACTCAGCCAGAACACCAGGAATCACTGTAGGAGCCCTGTGGAGACAGAGAGAGGAAGTGGTCACAAAAAGGTCCCTGGAGATGCCTGGCTCTCCTCCTGGATTCTGCTGAGTTAGACAAAGAAAGCTGTGTCCAGGCCATGGCACCACCTTCTCCATCACCTGTGCAGAGCTGAAGACAGCTAAAGGGGGCAGAGCTCCACAGGACACAAACGTGTGGGAGGTGGAAGAGAAGCCACCAGCCCCAGGGAATATGCAGGATCTGATCTTCTTATTAAATTGGAGGAAGCTGTCTCCTCTGCAGGACTGTTGGTCTCTTCTGCCACTGTCAATGACCATGGTCAAGGTCTTCAGTGTGGGCCACAGAGCAGGCAACATCTTGGTGTCTAAATTCAAGGCATGGCTCAGGCTCCACTCAAGACACCACTTGAGCGATGGCAAACCCCTGCTCAGAAACAACCTCTGGAGCGTCCTACAGATGCCAGCTGTGACACTCTCAACCTCACAGTAGAGACAGGCTATGAACCAGGACTCTGTCAGGTACAGCTATCTCGTACCCTTCCCTGTCACCCACACCTCCATGCCCCCTGAAGATAAAGGCTGAAATATTATTACCTGCTGCAGGAGGCCCTCGAGGTCCTACAAAAAGAAGTCACAGAGAAAGGTCTTGTTATAAAAGCAGGGGCTATCTCACACAGACTAGAAGCAACAGGACTTGAGACTTAGCTGAAGCTGTTCTCTCAGCATGAGTTTACTGAGACCCTGAGCATCGCTCCCCCCACCCATAATGGATGAACCTGCCACCAGAAGGAGGGAAAGCAAGGTCCATGCTCTCTCAGTTGTGGGAACTTCTGGAAGAGAGGCAGTGAGAGTGGACAGTGGTGGAAGTCCCAGGATGAACTCCAGCACGACTGTGTCACAGTCACTCAGCCAGCAAAGTCGGATTCCAGTGTCTCCCCTGGAGTCTCCCATGTCCTCCCACCCCCAACCCAGCTCTCCTCCCCTTAGCATAGCCCACTATTCCAAGTGTCCCCCGACTCCTCACCTTTCTGGCTCCTGTGACGGACGAAAAGGCCCAGTCCGAGGAAGATGAGCCCCAGCACGAAGCCCCCGATGCCACTCAGCATCTTGCTCTGGGCAGACTCAGACTGTGCACCTGGGGAGCAGAGCCTGGTGTCAGCTTTGTCCCCGCACATCACAACAGCCCTGACTGGGAACCTGAAGTCTGCCTGAGTTGTAAGAGGTGAAGGAGCTGGGAGGACCCGGTCTCTGCTCTGACCATATCCAGGGAAGGAAGGGCCAGGAGATGTGAACACAGTGGTGAGTGAGAGAAGCTAAGTGGATGTTCACACCTCACAGACATAGCTATATGTCAAAAACACCCAGGCACTAGCTGTCACTGCTGATTCCTCTGGATGTTAGGGACGAGGTCCCAGTGTATGCAATGATCTCTCAGAACTCCTGTAGGGAAAGACAATGAGGTCAGGTTCTCCTGATGCCCTTACTATGAGACAAGAGATCTTGTTTCCTGTCCTCTCAGCTCAGTAGTGGAATCAGATGGGTGGCATTGGGGGATGGGGTGGGTGACTTTGTAGGGGTAGGGCGATGTCATCAGAGACATGGGGTAATAACAGCAAAGAGCCCATGTCATGTGGGGCCCACAGTGGAAGAAAAGTTTCCCTTACTCCACTCCACGGTGACGGGGCTCTGCAGGCTGGGGTGTTCCACGTGGCAGGTGTAGACGTCTCCCCGCTGAGGGGTCATCTCCAGCATGACCAGGACCTGATAGGTCCAGTCTCCATTCTTAATAAGCTGTGTGGACTCAACTCCCTCCGTCTCCTCCTGGCCATTCCGGAACCAGCGCACTTTGATGTGGGCCGGGTAGAAATCTGTCACTGAGCAGACCAGCATGTTGTGGTGGTTGAGGACCTCCGTCCTGGACAGGGAGACGGTCACCTTGGGCTGCTCTAGGGAACAGGGGAGAAAAGATGGTGAATGAAATGGGGGCACATGGGCAGGAAGGCTGTGATTGAGATGAGGGGGCATGTGCAGGGCCCCCATGGGGAAGAGGCAGGGTGGAAATGTCTGGCTCTAACACTGAATGAAGATCCACTCCACAAATACAACGTTAGCAGTCAACAGGGAAATAACAGTGGTCCTGCTCTTATGTAACATGAAATGTAGTAAGACAAAGAAAAATTATCGTGACTTCAAGTATATAATTTTTGAAGAAGAAATCCATAAATAACTCCAGCACAACATCACTTCCTCCATCTCCTCAGACTGTCATGTACAGTTGGACAGTTGTCATTCCCGACTGACTGACTGACTGACTGTACACACCGTGCCCACTACCCCAGAAGCCATCTCCCTGCATTCCCTTTATCCATTCTGGGTGAAAACAGAGTGCATACTAAATGTGTTTCATGAATTGAGGACACCCTAGTTCTTTCATCTTTCCACAGTCAAGTGAGTTAGTTCCTGGCTGCTTTCACTGAATTCCTTTGCTGTGAGGAATTAACTGCCTATGGACCAAACAAGTGACTGCTTCAGCTAGATAACAAGGTCGCCCAGAAAGCAAGAGAGGAAAACATAAGCAACCTTGTGTTAGCCATCAGTTGTGATGTACAATATTGAATCTGAACATGACCCTTTAATTGGCATCATGTCTAAGAGGTTCTCGGAGAGTATCAGGGAGAGTCGGAAGTAGAAATAAGCCAAGGAAGACGTGAGTGAAAGCTTCAGAGGGCAATGAAACCACTGTCCCCTGAGAGAGGCTGAAGTAATGATGTCCACATAACAATGGACTCACCCAGGATGCGGCAGGTCCAGGATGGAATAGAGTTAGGATTCCCTAAACTGCTAGCTCTAGGGCTGGGGTGGTAAATGTAGCCACCTCCCCTCAGGAAAGGAAGCCTGGGGGCTGGAGAGAGCTGGCAGCTAGGGACACTTGCTGCTCCTGCAGAGGACCTGGGTTCAGTTCCCAGAGCTTACTGTCAACTGTCTGTAACCCCAGCTGTAGGGCTCCAGTGAGGATGCCTTTGTTGTTGTTCTTGTTTTGTTTTGTTTTGTTTTATACTTCCCCTCTGATTTTGTATCACTTTTAGTATGATCCAGATCAATGCAGTCTACTTCAAAGCAGGAAGAACATAACGCCAGTAATGGCTTCCCGTAGGTGCCAGGCGGCAAACAACTTTCACAAGAAAACTTAGGACCTCAAAGAACAAATGGAAATCAGGGAAACAACAATGTCGATGGAAAATTACTTGGCTCCAAAAGTTAAAACACAACGTTACAGGACCGTGGCCTCTCCCCTGTTTAGCTTCCCTAAGTCAGCGCAGACGGGTGTCCTGGCTGCGGGGTTCTCAGCAGAGCCGGGGTCATAGGGGAGCATGGGCAACACAGGTCATAGGGCAAAGGGCAAAGGTGAGGCAGGAGGGAGACTCCAGGAGGCACTGTGTGGGGCAGGGGCCATAGACTGTGGCAGCTCCTCACTCTGGGACTCCTGGCTGAGGTGTCCCCTTCGGATCCACGCCCCTAACGGCCGCCGCCTCCCGCGAACCCGCCCTGCGCTCACCAAGCCGCCGCAGGGAGGTGAGGACCTCAGTGTTGTAGTTGTTTCTGCACACCGTGTCTATCTCGGCCCGCGTCCGCTCCAGGACGTCCTTCTGGCCGTTCCAGTACTTGGCGTCCGGCCGCCCCAGCTCGGTCACCGCGCGGTACTCGTCCACGTCGCTGTCGTAGCGCGCGTACTCCTCCCGGTTGTAGATGTAGCTGGTCACATACCGCACGCGCTGCGTCCCGTTGGTGTAGTAGCACTGGCACTTGTGCTGTACCACGAAATCCCCTGCGGACGGACGCGATCAGCCCTGGGGCAGCGCGGGCAGCGGAGATCCTGGAGCCCGCGGCCTGACCCCGCGCGGCGCTTCAGGCTGGGACGACGCGGTCTCTAGGAACTTCGGAGCCTCGGGAGGGGCGGGCGGGAGGGGACCCCGGCTTAGAGGGGTCGGGACTCTGAGTGAATCCCGCCTCCCCGGGGCTCCGGGGCAACTAACAGTCGTTTTATTCTGAGTAAAGAAGAGCTCAGAAAGGGAGGGAGTCAAGCAACCGAGACTCATCCTGACAAGAATATCCCCGGAAGTACCAGTGGGTTTTTTTTGGGGGGGCGGGGGTTGTTTTGTTTTGTTTTGTTCTTTGCCAGGCAGTGGTGGCACACACCTTTACCCAGCACTCGGAGGCAGAGGCAGGTGGATCTCTGTGAGTTCGAGGCCAGTCTAGTCCACAAAGCTAGTTCCAGGACAGGCTCCAAAGCTACACAGAGAAACCCTGTTTAGAAAAACAAACAAAACAACAACAAAAAAAATTCTTTAAAGAGAACATTCAAAGTTGGGTGGGGTAGAGAGGGGCTTGGGTCTGGGTGGAGTTTTGAAGTGGGTGAGAATCTGGTCAAAATACACCGTACAAAAGTAGAAAGTAAAATACCCCAGCGCAAACACAGTGAGATTATCTCCTGGGTGCAAAGGGCCCTGACCTCCTGGACCCTAGGGCGCATTTATTCTCAGAGAGCACCTGCTGGAAGACAGGTGACCTCTGGGCCTGCCTGCTTGGGCACTGACTCAGCAGAGGATCTTTTTGTTTGTTTTGTTTTTCTAGGCAGGGTTTCTCTGTGTATCAGCCCTAGCTGCCCTGAAACTCACTTTGTAAACCAGGCTGTCCTGGAACTCACAGAACGGAGCTTCTCAAGAATAACTGCTAAGGGAAGTTAAACTGTGCACAGGCATTCGTGGGGCGGGGGCTCTGTATGAACTAGATAAAGCACTCCCCTGTCTCTGAACTGAGGGGTCTCCCTGTGTATCACAGACTTCCCTTCTATGCCTGACTTTTTCTGGGAAATTCAATTTACCAACCCAGAGTCCCCAAGCTTCCATTTGCTGAAGAAATACAGACTCCTGTCTTCTGGTTCTCTCAGGGTTAGATGCCTAGAGTTTGCCTCCCTTAAACCTCTACTTCCCACCAGGAATTTTCCTCAACTACCAGGACAATAAGAGTGCCACTGACCTGTGTTTCCCCATCTCAGGATCCAGCATTTCCTCCAGACAGCGAACTGGGGTTGTGGTGGAGGGGCTGCTATGCCAACCCTGCTGTTTCCTCAGCTCTAACTCCCCCTCCCCGCTCCCTTTGTCCTGTACTGGGTTCTGATTTAAACTCTGTCTCCTCCTACTTCAACATGCCAGCCTCAGCCTGTGCAGTGGGCACCATCCTAACTTCAATACCAGAACACAGAAATGAGAATATAACCACCCTCTCTTCCAGATAAAGGGAATCTACGATAAAAGACTGTTTTAAAATCAGAATCTTACCACGCTCCCCCCACACACACACACACATCTCAGCATCCCCAGGGTCCCGAGATCTGGTCCCCCAGAGTGCTGGCTATGGAGAGCCCTGCCCCGCACTTACTTG
Source organism: Microtus agrestis (assembly GCA_902806775.1). Taxonomy (NCBI): domain Eukaryota; kingdom Metazoa; phylum Chordata; class Mammalia; order Rodentia; family Cricetidae; genus Microtus; species Microtus agrestis. The sequence goes on along the minus strand of CADCXT010006402.1, from coordinate 19,917 downwards.
GGGAGTCTCTGCCCTCGGTGCCCGGGCTGCTCTGCACCATCAGCACCACAGCTGCCGCGAGGAGGAGGCTGGGGACCTGCAGGGCCATCTCGAAGGAAAAGGTAATGGCAGCCACCAGGACGCACACCTGCTGTGCCCTTCAGAGAGCAAAAATCTGTAGATGCCTCTATGAGTACTGGGTTGGTCCCAGGAGAGGAGCCAATCAGCACCAGAGCTGAAGCGTGTCATCTGTCTCTAGGCAGACATTGTTTACAAAGGCTCTCTGTGCTGTGCATGGTTGTATCTTCATAGAGCCCCACTGGGTGAACATTTGAGGTGACAGTTCCTCTCAGGTACAGGGTAAAGCTGTCCAAACTGCAGACTGCCTGTGTGGGGGGTTTAAAGAGACAAAAGAGAAAATTGAGTCAAGTAGAGACAAATTTGGGATAGTTATTTTAAAACTGCTCTTATTCTTGAGGGCGTTAGTAGGGAATTAATAGAAACCATGTATTAGCAGATAGAGATTGTCCTTTGTCTTGTCTGACACTGAGGAGCCTCAGGTGAAAAAGCAGAGTTCTTAGGAATCAACAAGAACCTTTTTCTATTCTTGTAAACTGTAAACCATGCTCTGACCACTATGCACCTAGATCTTCCTGTGCACACAGTAAAGAGTGATGTGACATGGTTAATAATGAAAACTGCTCTGTGTGAGTGTGTGTGTCTGTGTGTGTGTGTGTGAGAGAGAGAGAGAGAGAGAGACTACAGGTCAGTGTGTGGCCCAGCCCTGCAGACTCAGGCATCTTCTTCATGGAGGAATCTTATGCATTCATGGTATTCCAATGGAAATATTTGAGAATTAATTAACCCAACTTTTCTCTTAGGAATTCTTCTGCTGTTTAAATCCTCCACGACCATGAAATAGGTCCACAATGTCATCAAATGCAACCATAAGTTCTTAGGGCTCCATGTGCAGTCACCTGTGTGTCAAGGACAAGAAGCTGAAGATGTGGAGCAGCTGCTTCAGGACGGCTGCTCACAGGCTTGTCACACGGTGCCAGCCGAGTGTCAGTCATCAATGTCTGCTTCCCACCCTGTCTGCTCAGGTCTGCGCACACACTACCAAGTCTAATCATCACTCAGCTGGAGCAGTGCCTGGTAACACCAGTGACTAAACACTAAGTCTCTCTCCTCCTCCCATGATGCTATCTCTATCGTTTTAGATCCTAGTTAAACAGGGGACAGGACCTGAAAGAAGACTTGACCAGGGAGAAGCGAAAGGGGTAGAGACGGGGCAGCAAGAACGTCCCATGTGGGCTCTGGCAGAGTAGGTGAGCTGCAGCATTGCTGGGGTCCACACTGCACACACTGATGTAGAGAACCAGGAGGGACGGCCCTGGGCTTCCAGCAGCTGTGGTGCTCAGGATGGACACAGATCTCCTCAGCCTATGCAGGGAGCATAAAGAGTATCATCAAACTCAGTGTGGAACAGTCAGCAGACAAACATGGTCATATGGGGACCTGGGTCGTGGATGCTCTCGGTGTCCCCATCCCCACCTCAGACCTCCACACACAAGCTGAGGGCTCGGCCTCTTCTACTCCCTTCCTAAGGAGGAAGCACCTCAGCTCTGTCCTGGGCTGTGAGGGAAGTCTGTCACAAGGGGATTTCCAGCTCTCCCAGGCCTTCACACAGCCTTTTCATCTGGCAACAAAAGCGTCACCAGGAATCTTTTTTCACATTAGGAAGCCAATGCCTTGGCCTTCTGCCAGCTCATTCCTAGCCCAGCCTTTTCTACAGTCTTCTGCAGGGTTCTAATCAGACTACCACACAGCACCCCTGGTTCAGCCATGTGGGGTGTGGGGCAGTATCCTCTCTCTCAGGTAGAGAAAGGACACTTCGGAGACTATGATCTCTGTGAGTTCAAGGCTACCCTAGTCTACAGAGCAAGTTCCAGGACAGCCTGGGCTACACAGAGAAACCCTGTGTCAAAGAAAAAAAGAAGGAAGGAAAGAAAGAAAGAAAGAAAGAAAGAAAGAAAGAAAGAAAGAAAGAAAGAAAGAAAGAAGGAGGGAAGAAGGAAGGAAGGAAGGAAGGAAGGAAGGAAGGAAGGAAGGAAGGAAGGAGACAGTGACACCAGGCTCTTCAACAGGAAACTTCCCATCAGACATGGCATGGCGTGACTTAACTTGAACATTAATGTGGTTTTCTTCATGTTTTTGTTTTCTCAAGAGCAACAAATGCATAGAAATAGTTGTTAACAAAGACAAAACCTTTGGCAGCTTCCTTCAGACAATGGTTAATGCCTCCAGAATATGAAAAACTGCAGAAACTCAACACCAGAAAACCTCAGGTCTTCCAGTCAATAAGTCAGAGAGTGCGCTGGATGAAGATCTCTAAAAAGAAGAAACACAATAACGAACAAATATATGAAAAAGTACTCAACAGCCTGAGACATCATGAAATAAAAAATTATAGCTGCCCTGAGACCCCGTCTCACCCTGGTCACGACCACCAACCAGGAAACAAATGACAGCAAATGCTGGAGAGGAAGGAACCTATGTTTACAGTGGACAGATGTACAACTCAGTACAGCCACCGTAGAAATCAGTGTGGAGGATTTCAAAAAGCTAAAAATAGAATTATGAAGCCTAGCTTGGTACAGCACACCTTTAATCCTAGAACTCGAGAGGAAGAGTCAGGAGGATTTCTGTGAGTTCAAGGCCAGCCTGGTCTACAGAGTGAGTTCCAGGACAGCCGGGGATACATAGAAAAACCCTGTCTTGAAAAACTAAGTAAATAAATAATGAAATAAAATAAAATAGGACTACAATGAGGCCCAGCTCCCCCCACCACCTGGGTGTGACTTGAAAGGACACAGTCCTACCACAGAGATGTCCGCAGACCATGGTTATTGCTGCACTGTTGTCAGTAGAAATGGAGCGGCCCAGATGTCCGTTGTAATAACAGACAAAACATTCATAGAAATGGAATTATATTCACCCATAAAGAAAACTGAGATCATGAAGTTAGGGAAATAGATAATCCTGAGAATTACTATATGAAATGAAATAACCCGGGTACAGGAAAACAAGTGGCACAGATTCTCTCTGATAGGAGGATCCCAGGTTTTGATTTTTGCATGTGGAGTTAATAGGTAGGTTATGAAGCTAGGGAGACCACTAAGGAAAAGGAGCTCTTGGATGAGGGGCAAAGGTACAAGAGGGCAGTAGAATACATGTGTGCTGGCCAGGTTCTTGTCGGCCTGGTACAAGCCAGAGTCATCTGAGAGGAGGAAACTTGACTGAGAAAGTAAGACTGGGCTGTAGGCAAGATGGTGGGGCATTTCTTTATTAATGATTGATGTGGGAGGGCTCAGCCCATTTTGGGTGTTGTCAACCACAGGCATATAAAAAAGCAGATGGAGTAAGCAATGAGAAACAGGCCAGTAAGCAGTGTTCCTCCATGCACCTACTTCAGCTCCTGCCTCCAGGTTCCTGCTCTGACTTCCTTTGATGAAGGACTTTTGGTTATAGTCTTTCATCACAGCAAAACACAGAAACCCCAACTAAGACATTGTGTGACATGTAAGCAATGGGAGCCACTAAAACACCAACCAGCAGGAGCAGAGCTGGAGGACGGGGAGAGAGATGAGGAGGAGGGTCAGCAAAAGCATATAGGTGTGAACAAGCCATAATGAAACCAACCGTTCTGAATGATAATTCAAAAACCTATTATTGGCTATGGGAGTCGAGGTTTGAGAGGCAAAGACTGATGGGTAGTGGGGTGAGCAGGGATGAGCTAGGAGACAAGTCAGAGGCTCGCAGGGCCACTGAGGCGCCTGTGGTGGAAAGGAGGAGAAGGAGGCGTGTGGGGAGATGAGCTGCAGTGCACAGACTCCAGGGAGGTTTGCTCGTTTCCTTTGTCTAAGGAGGTGTTTGTCTCCTCCTCTTCCCTCAAGGGCGGTCTGGGCAGATATAGAATCCATCAGGACAGCTCTGACCTTCAGCACTTGAAAGCTGGAGTGCAGCTTCTGCCGGCCTCGGCGGCTTCAGGTGAAAAATTCACGGTCATTGATTTGAAGCTCGTCCTCTCTCTTAGGCATCTTAAGATCCTCGCTGAGGAATGGATTTACCTGATGCTGGTTTTGCTCAGCTCTGAAAATTATGTCACACCATATTTAGAAAGTTCTCAGCATTTGTTTCTTTGAGTATTTTTTCAGCCCTTCACCATTTTCCTCTTCTGGGACTCCAGCGGGGCAAATCTTAGGTCTCCTGTTGTCCTGGAGTTCCAGGGCTCTGTCCAGGGCCTTTGCCCTGTTTTCTCCTTGTTATTCAGACTCAGTGAACTGATTATCTGACATTGAACTCATGCATTCTATTGTCTGTTGTGTTCACTCAACTGTTGAGCACAGTAATTAGTTTTTAATTTTACAGTTCTGCAATTTCCATTTAATTCCTCTCAGTCTGTAATATTATTCATCAAGGCTATCTATTTTTGTTTTTCATTTTGTTTTCTGTTGCTTTGTTTTGTTTTTATCTGTTTGGGTGAGCTCATCATTGCTCACAAAAGTATTTCATGATGTTCCTTTAATGTCGTGCTGTAATTTTCTAACATCTGATTTATCTTGATATTGGTTCAGTTTAACTTTCTTATTCATGCTGTGGTTGTCCTGATTGTGTGGTAAGCCTGGCATTTTGCTGTGTCCTGGATGACTGAGCAACTGCATTAGGAAATTCTAGGTGCTGACTAAGTAATGTTAGTGTCAGGCAGGTGTCTTGATTGGCTCCACACACAGGTCCTGGCTGACTTTTCTGGTTATGGCTCTGTGGTAGTTTGACTGTAATTGGCCCCCATAAGCTCATAGGGAGTGGCACTACTAGGAGGTGCGGTTTTGTTGGAGGAAGTGTGTCTCAGTTCACTTCCTGCTGCCTGTGCAGCAAGATGTAAAACTGTCAGCTCCTTCTCCAGTACCATGTCTACCTACATGACACCATGTTCTACCATGTTGATAATTGACTAAACCTCTGAAACTGTAGGCCACCCTAATTAAATGTTTTCCTTTATAAGAGTTGTTGTGGTCATGGTGTCTCTTCACAGCAATAGAAACTCTAAGAGAGGCTCCAAAAGCAATTCTGCTTATGGACGTAGTTGTGCCGCTCCATTTCTTTTCATTCACCTGTTAACCCTGGGGCCCATCGAGTCCCATCTGGTGTCTTCCAGTTACAAGTGGCAGACATTTTCCTGGACGAGCTGGTGCTCTCAGTTGGAGGTTATGTCAGTCACCCTGGATGAAGGAAGATGTTTCTCTTGCTCTGCTCTCTGGGTCGCAGTGATAAACAGGTTTGTGGTGGATTGGATGAGAATGGTCCCTATAGGCCAATATATTGGAATGTTTGGTTCACCGTGAAGGAACTATTTGGGAAGAATTAGGAAGTGTGGCCTTGCTGGAGGAGGTGAGTCACTGGAGGTGGGCTTTGGGATTTCAAAAACCCACATCAGGCTCAGTTTCATACTCTTTGTTTCCAACTAGCAGATAAGGATGTAGACTCTCAGCTACTGCTCCTGCATCATGCCTGCTTGTTGCCATACTCCCCACCATGATGGTCATGGATTCACCCTCTGAAGCCATAAACAAGGCTCAAATTAAATGTTATTTTTATGACTTTTCTTGGCCATGTGTCTCTTTTTTTTGAGGGGTGCAATGAACTTTATTGATGCTATTCAAGAGAGTAGGGCTCCCTAAGCCCCTCCTGCTATTCTGGGGGTCTGGGATTGAAACTGTGAGGGAGATGCTCAGTGTCAAGGGTTGAGTTAGGACAGGGACTGCTCAGCAGCCGAGGGCCTCTCTCTTGCTGTATCCTTGCTGGGATGGGTGGTCCAGGGTGGGCTTCTTACTCCTTGGAGGCCATGTAGGCCATGAGGTCCACCACTCTGTTGCTGTAGCCTAATTCATTGTCATACCAGGAAATGAGCTTTACAAAGTTGTCATTGAGAGCAATGCCAGCCCCAGCATCGAAGGTGGAAGAGTGGGAGTCACCATTAAAGTCACAGGAGACAACCTGGTCCTTAGTGTAACCCAGGATGCCCTTTAGTGGGCCCTCGGATGCCTGCTTCACTACCTTCTTGATGTCATCATACTTGGCAGCTTTCTCCAGGCGGCATGTCAGATCCACGGCGGACACATTGGGGTAGGAACGCGGAAGGCCATGCCCGTGAGCTTCCGGTTCAGCTCTGGGATGACTTTGCCGACAGCCTTGGCAGCGCCAGTGGATGCAGGGATGATGTTCTGGGCAGCGCCACCGCCATCTTGCCACAGCTTCCCAGTTTGGCCATCCACAGTCTTCTGAGTGGCCGTGATGGCATGGACTGTGGTCATGAGTCCTTCCACGATGCCAGAGTTGTCATGGATGACCTTGGCCAAGAAGGCTAAGCAGTTGGTGGTGCAGGAAGCATTGCTGACAATCTTGAGGGAATTGTCATGGTTCACACCCATCACAAACATGGGGGCATCGGCAGAAGGGGCGGAGATGATGACCCTTTTGACCCCACCCTTCAAGTAGGCCCCAGCCTTCTCCATGGTGGTGAAGATACCAGTCGACTCCACAGCATACTCGGCACCAGAATCCCCCATTTGATGTTGGCAGGATCTTGCTCCTGGAAGATGGTGATGGCCTTCCAGTTGATGACAAGCTTCCCATTCTCAGCCTTAACTGTGCCTTTGAACTTGCCATGGGTGGAGTCATACTGGAACATGTAGACCATGTAGTTGAGGTCGATGAAAGGGTCATTGATGGCAATAACGTCCACTTTGCCAGAAGTGAAGGCAGCCCTGGTAACCAGGCGTCCAATACGGCCAAATCCGTTCACTCTGACCTTCACCATCGTGTCTCTGGAACGAGGCTGGCACTGCACGAAAAGAAGCGACTGTCTCTAGAACAGGGAGGAGCAGAGAGCCGGCCATGCGTCTCTTTACAGCAAAAGAAAAGTAACTCAAACAGGCTTCTCTCTTTTTTAAAAAAACGATTTATTTTTATTTTATTTTATGCATGAGTGATTTGCCTGTATAAATGTTTGTATACCACATATATGCAGTGCCTGCATAGGCCAGAAGAGGGTGTCAAGTCTTCTGGAAGTGGAGCTATAAGTGATATAGGCTGCATGTGGATGCTGGTAGCTGAACCAGGTTCTCTGGAAGAGCACTCAGTGATCTTAACCATGGAGCCATCTCTCCAGCTCCTTCTTCCTTACATTTCTCTGGTGCCACTGGGAAAAGAAAGTCTTTACCTGGAGTGCCTCCTCCATCGCAGAGAATAGATCAGAAAATGTCAACCTGAGTCACACTCTCCTTCTAGGTGATCAAAGGACAGCGAACCATAGTGCAACTGCACAGGAGGGGGCAGCAGGCTCCGTACGTCCTTGTCTGGTCAGTGCTGGTGTGAACTGCACACACACTGCAGCCTTTGCACTGTTTGCCGTGCTGTCGTCCCTATGTCAGAGCTGCATCTGTGGGACAGATGGGTTTGCTCAGTTCTGAGGATCCAGTTGTCATGGAGACTGTAGTGTGTTTTTCTGAAGCAATTTACATAAAACATGAAGAAAACTGTACTGACTATGACCTAAACCATCAACAGAACAGTACATCAAGTCATGATTGACAGCATTTGGTGACTTTCATAGTGTAAAGACTTCACAACTGATTTTAACTTAGTAGTCTTAAGTCAACACATGCATAGAGGTGCACAATAGCTCACATGTGTGTGTACATGTGTATGAATGTGTTTGAGAGTATGTGTGTGTTTCTGTCTGTGTGTGTTAGAGTGTGTGTGATTGCATTTATGTGCGAGTGCATGTGGGTGTGTTCATGTGTGTTTGCCCTCAGGTTTGTATGAGGTTGTGTGTGAGTGTGCATGCCTGTGTGTACATGTGAGTTTGTGTGTGTGTATATGTGTGCCCATGCATGCATTGCTGGAAATCTACCCCAGGCCCTTGCGCATGCTCTGCCCCAGAACCACATCCCGCCCTCCTTACTGATATGAAATATAATCATACCCTATGCTAGATATAAGTAAACTCAAACATCTATCATCACAAAATCTAGGAAAATGATCAGTGATGAGCTATCCACTCAGTTCAATATTAATTAAAACTTTTAGTTATTTAATTTGATGATGGCCTTGTCTGACAATTGATTTTAAATTAATTTAACAGTTGAATTATTGGAGGGAGGTCGCTTCTTGGTTCCCAGCTGCCCAGCTAGGTTAGACCCAAAATAATCACACAGAAACTGTATTATTTAAATCAGTGCTTGGCCCATTAGCTCTAGCTTCTTATTGGCTAACTTTTACATATTAATTTATCCCATTTCTATTAATCTGTGCATGAGGTTATGGCCTACCAGCAAAGTTTCAGCTCATCTATCTCTGGCAGCAGCTCCATGGCGTCTCTCTCTGCCTCTGCCTTCTTTGGTAAATCCTACCGGTATGCACGACCACAACCAGAAGAAGAGTGGAGGGAGAAGCCATGAAGCCACTGCCAGAGATAGATGTACTGAAACTTTGCTGGTAGGCCACAGCCTCGTGGTGATGCAAAGATTAATGGAGATGGGTTAAATTAAGATGTAATAGTTAGCCAATAAGAAGCTAGAGCTAATGGGCCAAGCAGTGATTTAATTAATACAGTTTCTGTGTGACTATTTCAGTTCTGGGCAGCCAGGACAAACAAGCAGCTCCTCCTCCTACCTTTAATCTGGCTTCTATGAGCAGGCTTCAGGGAGTAATTCTAGCTTTTCTGGTGTGGCCCATCCTCACCTGATATCTTCAGGAAGATTGGGTGCTGGCTTCCACTCACATTGGTACTGGGGTTTCCCTCACTGTGGCTGCTAGCTTTAACTCTCCTCTCATGAACAGTGAGCTGTGTGTGTTTCTGCCATGGTGATTCTCTGCCACACTCAGTGTCTAGTGTAGGGAGTGTGCTTCCCAGCACATATCACCATAGCCTTGGAGGATAGCTACATTTCTTACACTTTTATTATTCATGCATTTCTCGGGTTGAAAATGAATCTTTTAGCCAAAATAAAGCCCCTTTCTCCTAACTCAGGATGTTTCTATCACAGCAGCAGAAAAAAAACAAGTACACATCTCAAGCTTTGAGAGCTGAAGGAGATGATGGCAGAGCCCTGCAGTCAGAGGATGGGCAGAGGGAGCCTCCCAGGACACCTGTGACCTTTCTGAGCAGACCAGAGTGTTCCAAGGTCTGTCTAGAGGAGAGGTGTAAAAGAAATGGCAGAGCTGAGTGCCACCTTCCTCTAACCCAGTTGTTCCTCACTGTCCCAAACCAGAATCCACACAAGAGCTGACAGCCACAAAAACATGGAATTCTCAGAGCCACAGAATCAACTCTTCTTCCACTTGTTCATCTCCTCCAAGCTGTGGGGTCTCCTATAGCCATGGCAACACTCAGTGTCATGTGACCTGCTAAACCCATGTCCAAGTCTTTTTCCATGACTTGTGTCATTGGCCTTTCTCCTTCCTCTCACATAGAATTATCTGTCAGAACGCCTTCACCTCACCTGTCACTCAAGGAGCTCTCATGTCCCATATGAGCCAAACCTCATCAATTTGGAAAACGTAAGCACTGAGATGGGAAAAGAAAGAGAGAGCAGCCCCTTCAGAAAGGGCAAGCTATGGAGGTAGTGTGTGCATTGCACACAGCTCTGGCAAAAAATGATTGTGGTTGATTCTTTATGTGAAAACAAGTTTTTACTAACCTTAGATGGTGTCACTTCCAATGAATGTCCATATAAGGTACTATGGTTGGGCCTGCCAGGGTATTCCTTTAATCCCAGCACTCCGGAGACAGAGACAGGTGGATCTCTGTGAGATCAAGGTCAGCCTGGTCTACATAAGTTCCAGAACAGTCAGGGCTACGTAATTAGATTCTATCTAAAAGAAAAAAGAAAAGAAAAACTTCAGATTCCCCACCCTGTACAATCATTAGTGTGGACATTTATAGTCATGTCTGCATGTTTATGCTTGCTTCTAAAGTATATTGTTTGTATTCCTTAGACAGCTACTTAATCAGACACCAGACATTATAACAACAGAGGATACAGAGCTGTCCTCACAGCTGTCTGCACAGAAGTCACCCTAGGGACCTGAGAGGACAGAGCCCACTCAGCAGCAACAGTGCAGATTTCCACTCCCTATGACAGGATCTGTGCAGGACGTGGGGGAAGTGGAGGGAAGCCGAGGCAGACTCATTCATTTGTCTCGTGTGGGTAGTGAGCGTGGTCCTGTGGAAGATTTGCCCAGCAGCAGATGGTGCAGATCGTTGACGTGTGTCCTCTGAAACCAGACAGCCTGGTGCCAACTGCGGTTTCGTCTCTCACTCGTGTGACTCCACACAGGTTCTTGGCCCTTCTGCCCCAGCTTCCTCACCCCTCATGGGAATGGTGATTGTCTCAGTACCTCACTCGGGGAGTCAGCATTTGTAAGTGCACAGCAGGTACTTGACAAGAGGTGCACTGTCCACAATAGAAGTAGAAAAACAGAGTAGATGAGAATCAGCAACGGTGAGACACTGGATGCTGCATGGCTGCAGGACCTGGTAACACACCTGCCCACGTGTCTGACCCAAAAGGACACTTGTGGGTTTGGGAACAGGGTCCCAGTTCCAAGAACACGGGACAGAAAGAAGCCAAGTTTGATTTGGGTTTTGTTTTTAAGTTGAGTGGGATGAAGGACTGGGCCAGAAGTCCTTTTTGCCTGCCCTCTACAGCCCTCTGGCCTCCTTGAGGACAAGGTGGCTTAGCTGTTTCTCCTGTCCCCAGCTCTCTTCTCGTACTTAGCAAACCGTGAAATCCTGTGTGAGAATCAGCTGCTCACAAGGGTCTAGAGCCATGCCTTCTCATTGGTTAGACCAAGACCAGGAACAGCACACGGTGACTCTGAGCCGGTCTCATCCCGTTAGACTGTCTCCTAGATTCCTCACAGGGAAGAACACTGAGACTGTGATCCTGAATCACCTCTACCATAGCTGATGGAGACCACCCTGGGATTAGGGTCCATGATCTGATTGTGACGTAGAGTGGGTTGTGTCCCCCCCAGTCCTACTACTGACCCCACTGCCTCCCCCTTGAAACCATGTAATTTTGTAGACACAAGAGCAGACACTCTGGAATGGCATGTGCATGAGGGGACTTTCCACAGCGGTTTCCCTTCCCCAAACGCTAACATTCAGGCCTCACACTTAGCACTGAAGCTGAAACAGAGACAGTAATGACAAGGAGGCTTTACAGGCGGTGGTTTCTGATCCAGCCAATGAGAGAGGAGGGTGAGGCAGCATCACCAGTCTCCAGCAGACTAAGTCACCAAGACTGCCAGCAAGAAGCCCAGAAGAGCAGCTAGGGGAAAGCAGCATAAAATAAGAGATCCGTGAGGTTATTAGGAAATTACAGATATGTGGGATGGGGTACTAGGGGACAATTGTCATAGTCTAAGATTTAAAGAAACAATCAAAATCACCAGAATTTTTAAAAAGTTTTTATTGATATTTTATTGCTTTTATTTGTGTCTATTTACGTATGTCTGTGTGAGTGAATGTCACGTGTGTGCGGATGCTCATGGAGACCAGAGGAAAACTCTCCTCCTTCTCCAGTTGTTTCCTGTAGACCAGGCTGGCCTCGAACTCAGAGATCCTGCTGCCTCTGCCTCCCAAGTGCTGGGATTAAAGACATGGGCCACCACTTTATCAAATTTGATCTCTGTTATATTTATGTATTATCTCATGTGTGTGAATGTTTGGCTGCATGTATGTGTACCATGTGTGTGTGTGGTGTCTGAGCAACACAGGGGGTGTCAGATCTCCTGGGACTGGAGTTACAGATGTCTTTGGGTCACTGTGTGGAGCTGGGAAGTGAGCCCATGTTCTCTGTAAGAACAAAAAGTATCTTTACCATGGCTTTAGGTCTTTCTCAAGCGTTGGTTTTAAGCGTGTAACTCTCCCATCTCAGATCAGGGTCTGCACACTAAAGCAGACTCAAGCTCCTCTGTCTCACGCTTCTTTGCCTTTGCAGATCCAAAACCACCTCTCCAGCAGCTTTGTCCAGTGGATCCCTGATGGAGCAGTCAGTGAGGCTTGCCTTTCCCAGTCCAGACCTGTGAGCCTGGGACGGGACTGCTTACCCTGAGTGTCAGCAGCACACTGTGACCACCCGCTGGTGTGTGGTCCACTTCACACTCACAGCTGCAGCTGTCTCGGTAATGTGTTATGTCACAGTTTGATGTGAAAATAAAGACCAAATAGGACTCAAGTCTGACTGTGTGGCAGTGAGGATTCTGAAGTTTAACGGTCTCTGTCCTCACCATCTGCCATCTGCCTCCTCTCTCTCTCTCTCTCTCTCCCTCCCTCCCTCCCTCCCTCCCTCCCTCCCTCCCTCCCTCCCTCCCTCCCTCCCTCCCTCTCTCTCTCTCTCTCTCTCTCTCTCTCTCTCTCTCTCTCTCTCTCTTCCCTCTCTTTCTGTTTTCAAGCTATTGATGTGGCTCAGTGGTCGAGCGCTTCCCTAGCACGCACAAGTCCTGGAGTTTGATTCCTGTGCTGACTAATTTTGTGTTAACTTGGCACAGCTGGAGTCATCTGAGATGAGGGAACCTCAACTGAGAAAACGCCTCCATGAGATCTGGCTGTAGAGCATTTTCCTAGCTAGTGACTGATGGGCCCAGCCCATTGTGGGTGGGGTCATCCCTGGCTGGTGGTCCGGGGTTCTGTAAGAAAGCAGGCTGAATGATTCATGGTGAGCAACCCAGTGAGCAGCTCCCCTCCGTGGCCTCTGCCTCAGCCCCTGCCCCCAGGCTCCTGCCCTGCTTCAGTTCCTGTGCTGACCTCCTGTGGTGATGAACAGTGATGTGGAAGCATAAGCTAGATCAACCCTCTTCTCCCCAGACTGTTTGGTCATGGCGTTTCCTCACAGCAATAGTAGCCCTGACTAGGACAATTCCCAACAGTGGAGAAAGAAACAAAAGCAAAAGCAAAGGAACGCAGTACTTCTACAGAAACACTGATTCCCACAGTAACTGAGAAGAAGAAACAGCAGGAGGCTTCTAAACTCACAGGGATAGGAAGGAAATTGAAGAAACTCCCATCTGCAGATGGGATGAAGGACCATTCTGGGTAGAGGATCTGAGACTCCCTAGAGCAGAGCCAACCCAGCCCAAAACTAGAAGGGTGAGACTTGGGGGGAGGGGGTTATTGGCCTGAGTGGGAGGGCTGGCCTTCCCCTGTCAAGCTGGTGATCATGAGGCACTGGAGTGTCCTCCCTCCTTGAAACCTAATCAAGGAGTTATTTGTCCCATAGTCATTTTCTTGACTGCTTGATATCATTTGCAAAGCCCTTCTGTATATTTTATTTTTTTCTTTCTTTTTTTATTATTACTTTAAAAAATATCAATCCAAATTCCTACTCCCTCCCCTCCTTCCAGTCTCCTCCCTCTCCCTCCACAGACCCTACCCCCTACCCCTCCAACCCTAAGGGAGTGCCATGCACCCCACACTGTGGAAAGTCCCAGGCCCTCACTACTATGTCTAGGTTAAGCAAGGTTTACATCCATAGGGAATAGGCTCCCAAGAAGCCGGTACATGCAGTAGAGACAAATCCCAGTGTCACTATCAGTGCCCCCTCAGTCTGCCCCAACTGTCAACCCCCTTCAGAGGGGCTTGGTTGTTCCCATGCTCATTCACTCCCAGTCCAATTGGAGCTGGCGAACTCCCATTAGCTCAAGCAAATTGTCTCAGTGGGTGACCCCTTGATGGTCTTGAATTCCTTGCTCATACTCTCACTCCTTCCAGTCTTCAACTGGATCTTGGGAGCTCAGTCCAGTGCTCCGATGTGGGTCATTGCCTCTGTTCCCATCTGCTGTTGGACAAAGGTTCTATGGTGATATTTAAGATAATCATCAGTCTGGCTACAGGATAAGATCAGTTCAGACACCCTCTCCTGTTACTTAGGGTCTTAGCTGGGTTCATCCCTGTGGGTTCTCGGGCATTTTTTTAGAGCCAGGTTTCTTGCTAACTCCATAATGGCTCCCTCAATCAAGATATCTCTTTCCTTGCTCTCATATCTGTCCTTCCTCCATCTCAACTATCCCATTTCCTCAAGTTCTCCTCAACCCCCCTTCTCCCCTTCCTTCTACCCCCTGCCCCCCTGCTCCCAAATTTTTGTCTGATTCTAATTTCCAGGTGGGTCTAGATATGTTTGTTTTTCTTTGGGTTCACCTTATTAGTTAGTTTCTCTAGGATCCTGAACTATAGGCTCATTGCCCTTTGTTTATGACTACTATCCACTTATGAGTGAGTATCCAATTTTGTTAGATATTAGAATAGCCACACTTGTTTGTTTAGGTCCGTTTGATTGGAAAACCTTTTCCCAACCCTTTACTCTGAGGTAGTGTCTGTCTTTGAGGTTGAGGTGTGTTTCTTGTAAACAGCAGAATGCTGGATCCTGTTTACATATCGATTCTCTTAGCCTGTGTCTTTTTTTAAAAAAAAAAATTTATTTATTATGCATACAATATTCTGTCTGTGTGTATGTCTAGAGGCCAGAAGAGGGCGCCAGACCTCATTACAGATGGTTGTGAGCCACCATGTGGATGCCGGGAATTGAACTCAGAACCTTTGAGAAGAGCAGGCAATGCTCTTAACCACTGAGCCATCTCTCCAGCCCCAGCCTGTGTCTTTTTATATGTGAATTGAGACCATTGATATTAAGCTCTATTAACAACCAGTGGTTGTTAACTCCAGTTATCTTTTGGTAGTTGTGTTTGTGTGTTTCCCTTCTTTGGGTTATGCTGGTGGTGGGTTATCAGATGTCTGTGCTATTGTGGGTGTAGTTAGCTTCCTTGGGTTGTAGTTTTTCTTCTAATACTTTCTGTAAGGCTGGCTTTGTGGATAGGTATTGTTTAAATCTGTTTTTGTCATTTAATATCTTGTTTTCTCCATCAATGGTGAATGAAAGCTTTGCTTGGCTTACATCCATGATCTCTTAGTGTCTGCAGTACATCTATCCAGGACCTTCCGGCTTTCATGGTTTCCATAGAGAAGTCAGGTGTAATTCTGATAGGTTTTTCTTTATGTGTTACTTGACCTTTTTCTTTTGTAGCTCTTAATATTCTTTCTTTGTTTTGTATGTTTTGTGTTTTGATTATTATATGCCGACGGGATTTTTTTTTTGATCCAGTCTATTTGGTGTTCTGTAAGCCTCTTGTACCTTCAGAGGAATATCCTTCTTTAGGTTGGGAAAGTTTTCTTTTATAATTTTGTTGAATATATTTTCTGTGCCTTTGAGCTGGAATTCTTCTCCTCCTTCTACCCCTATTATTCTCACGTTTGGTCTTTTCATGGTGTCCCAGATTTCCTGAATGTTTTTGTGTGAAGAATTTGTTGGATTTAGTGTTTTCTTTGACCACTGAGTCTATTTCCCCAATAGAATCTTCAGCTCCTGAGATTCTTTCTTCTCTCTCATGTATTCTGTTGGTTATACTTGTCTCTGTAGTTCCTGTTCGTTTACCCAGATTTTCCATTTCCAGAATTCCCTCAGTTTGTGTTTTCTCTATTACCTCTATTTCAATCTTCAAATCTTGAACTGTTTCCTTCATCTGTTTGATTGCTTTTTCTTGGTTTTCTTGGGTTTCTTTGAGGGATTTATTAATTTCTTCCAGCTTTTTTTTTATTCTCCTCCTTTTCTTTTTTTTTTCTCCTCCTTTTCTTTAAGGGAGTTTTTCACTTCCTCTTTAAAGGTCTCCATCATTTTCATTAAGTAACATTTAAAGTCGTTTTCTTCTATATCTTCTGGATTAGGATGATCAAGTCTTCCTGTTGTGTGTCCACTGGGTTCTGGTGGTACCATGTTGCTTTTTAGAATGTTGAACGAGTTCTTGCATTGGCGCCTTCCCATCTCTTCCTTCAACTCTTATGTCTACAAGAATTGGTCTCCACGGAGCTTGCAGGGAACAACGTGTTGAGGGCGGGGTATATGGCTGTCTAGCAGACCAGCTTCCTGTTGGCTGCTAGGAATGCCGAAGGCACCTGGAGAGGGGGGGCCCCTCCCTTATGTATGTTTTAATACATGTTGGTACATCACCAATTTGTGAATTAGTTTTCCTTTATGATTTTGTAATTTTCATTTTCCCTGACTTCAGTTAACTTTCATTTTGTGTCTTTCTGTTTCCTATCCACTTAATTACTGGGCTTCTAGTTCTTAATTTGAATTTTTCTTTGAATGGTGAATGCATGCACTGTTCACTCTGGCCTAGCTACTGTAGCCGTGGCTCCTCCTCTTGTCCTTAGTCTTGGAGACGATGTGCACTGGTTAATAGCAGCTTTGAGTGATCGCACCTATAGTCCTGTATTCTGTTCGTTTCTATTTTCCCTTATTAACCAGAACAGATAGTTAAGTGTATTAGGACAAGAACACCGAAGGCTTTCTGGATTTCGTAGCTCAAGGTTGCTCTCTAGTGTTTCCACAGCGCAGTACCGTTTCATTAACAATGTGGGGAAGTTGATGTACTCTGATTTTATGATCTTATTTCTAGAAATAAGTAATTTCCCCACTCACTTCCTTTTTCTGTGTAAAACCATAATTCTCGGAGTTTCCACCATGGAAGCTATTACTTCACTCCCCCAGATTATTAATGCTTCCCCAAGATCGTCCCCTCTGGTCTTCCCGCCCAGTTTGCCCTCGACAGACCCCACAGCAACAGCAGGAGACAGCACAGCTGGGAAGACCGCAGATTTGTTTCCATAACGACCCCGTTCAGAACGGAAGGTTTTATTTTTGAGACAGGGTCTCACCATGTAGCTCTGACTATTCTGGAACTCACTGTGTAGATCACGCTGGCCTCAGACTCACAGATATCCATCCACCTGTCTTTGCCTCCCGGGTGCTGGGATTAAAGCTGTGCGCCACCACAAAGGGCTGGAAGGTCATTTTTGCAAAGAGGATTTTCTCTCGATCCATTGCCTCAGCCCCTCCAATCTCTTCTCCAGTTTCTATCGTGCAGGTGATTTGCTGGGATGAAGTTGTTGCCGTGTGGATATGTTAAGTTGAACATCATCGTATTTCTTCCACTTACACTGTCCCTGACAGTCCGGATTTCTCATTGGCCTCAGAACATAAACCGTGAGTGCAGTGGAATTGAGAACAAAGTTAGAACAACAACACGTCAAAGTGATCGGAATCTAGCTAAGTGCTCCTTATAGAAATTAATTCCTATAAATGTGCATATTGATACAGAAAAGGTGTTTATAATTAACAATGTGCCCTTTTACCATGAGATGGTTTAAAAAGAGAGAGAGAGTGAGAGAGAGAGAAGCAATTTAAACCTAAGGAAGGCAAAAGAATATAAAACAATTATTAAAAATTAGAAGAAAAATTATAAAGGAAAGTTAAAAGCAGAAAAAATAAAAATTTAAACTAGAGAAGATCCTTTGAAGAGATGAATAACAATTATAAATTCCTATGAAATAAGAAATTAATACATATCACCAATAAGAAAGTGCAAGGCAGGCCTTCCACTGCAGTCACACAGACACTAGGTGGATAAGACAGGGGCTATAAATAACTTTGTGCCAACAACTCAACTAGAAGATGAAGTCAGAAATGAAGAACTGGATACCTATGGTCAAATAAGGACATGACTGTGCCCAAAGCCATGTGAGACTGTGTGTGTTGTATGAATGTGTGTTGTGTGTGTATAGTATGAGTTGTGTTGTGTATGAGATTTTTCCACCATTGCATCTCCTCTAAGAAGGAGATCTACTCTCCGTGAGTTCAAGGCCAGCCTGGTCTACAAGAGCTAGTTCCAGCACAGGCTCCGATTCAGCAGCTCATTCTGTATCATTTTTTTGTGTGTGTGTGAATTTCATATATCATATAAGAACGACTTGTTGGATCTAAGTATGTGCTTGTTTGGTTGTAGACTGAAGTTTCCTGAAGGACCTTTCAGACTGATTGACGGGTGGACACCAATGTGGGGACTTGAAGGACACAGACCAGGAGCTAAGATATCATCACCATCTTCAGTCCCTAGTAAGGCTCATCCACCTCCATATCTGACTGTACTTGTTAATTTCCTTGTTACTGTGACAGAACACATGACAAAGAACTTAAGGAAAGGGAAGGTTGATTTGTCTCACAGTTGGAGGCCACAGTCCTTCCTGGTGGCAAAGTCGTGACAGCAGGACCTTGAGGTGGTGGCTCACACTGCATCCACAGTCAGGGAGCAAAGAGAGTGAATACTTGTGCTTGCCTTGTTTTCTCCTTTTCGTGTATTCTGGGCCCCCAACCCACAGACGGTACTGCCCACATCTAGGATGGGTCTTCCAACCTCGTTTAACCTGCTCTAGAAACCATTTCAGAGACATATCTCAGAGATATGCCCAGAGCTTCATCTAGATGTTCTTCACGCTAGGTGTCCCTGACATGCCTGTGTCTCCTGAAACCTGGTGACCCTGGGCATCCCAAACCCTCCTCCCCATCTACATCCTCCCTTATCAATCAGCTTGGTTTGCAAAGGGTGTTTTCCTGACCTGGGTTCTACTCGGTGCTAATCTGGATCATCCCTCACTATCTTTTCTAGTTTCGTTTCTGTTGCTGTGACTGAAAAAATAATAATAAAAAAATAAAAGGTTGGTTTTAGGTCATGATTCCAGGTTGCAGCATCACAGCGGGAAGCCAAGCAGGAACTCGAAGCAGCAGAGAGAATGCGTGTGAGCCTACTTGTGCTCAGCTTACTCTCTGTGCTCACACAGTGCAGGATCTCCTGCCTAGGGAATGGTGCCGCCCACAGTGGAGTGGGCCTTCCCGAGTCATTGAACACACAAGCAAGACAATATTCCCACAGACATGACCACAGGCTGCGTGGTCTCTGCAGTCCTTCACTGGCCTCTCTGTGCAGATAAAGACAGGTTGTATCAAGGTGACAAACTACCTGTCACACTATCTAACCCATAATTTTAACTTTTAATAAACACAAACAGGCATTTTCTCGTTATCTGCAAAAATTTAGTTTTTCTTTCTATGTATATATAATAACCTTACATATCAATAAAATATAGTGTGTGATAATACATAGATACAATGTGTAATGATCGATGAAGATAATGGTGTTTCATTCCAATGTCCATAAATACTTGAGGTTCTCACTTAAAAAAAAACACAAGAGTTGAATTGCAGCTAGTCCCAGTTTTTTTTAATTTGAATTCTGTGCACCCTTCTCAGGTAAATAAAGGACTTTGATGTTCTTCGATAAATATTACACAGTGGTGTGCGTATGTGTACAAATACTCAGATAAGATTAACAAGGGGGGATTATACATATCATCTATCTTAGTCAGTGTCCTGCTGCTGTGAAGAGAAATCATGACCATGGGAAGTCTTATATATTATTATATTCTATACATGTATATTAATAGTAGACATGACAGAGGAACAGCAGATGGCAATTGAGGTCAGTCTATCAGTTTTATATTAAATGTAAGAAATTGAATATGGCTCAGGCTTTATCTGTTTCAAGCAGTTCATGCTCTTTATTGCAATGTGTAACAAATGTTGAGACCATTTAAGATAGAATAATATTCCTTCCGGTGCTTGAAATTGCACCAGAAAAAAATTCCCACCAAATAAATTGTAATTTATTTCAAAACAAGCTAAGAGTCATTAAGAAAGTGTCTACATGTCCCAGATCAAGCTATCTAAAATTCCAGAATGAGGCCAGGCAATAATGGCGCACACCTTTAATCCCAGCACTCGGGAGGCAGAGGCAGGAGGATCTCTGTGAGTTTGAGGTCAGCCTGGTCTACAGAGCGAGTTCCAGGACAGGCTCCAAAGCTACAGAGAAACCTTTCTTGAAGGAAAAAAAAATTTAAAAAGAAAGTATCTTAAAATCCCG
>CADCXT010006401.1:0-38625 GCA_902806775.1 Microtus agrestis | reverse complement strand
AATTCAGAATATGATTTTTACTCACTGTTTTTCTTATTTGAGTCAAAAATCTTTATTTTTGTTATTTTTTAAAGAGAGATATCTTAATATATTAGGGCAATGTGAAAATTTAAAATAAAGGAAGTTCAGCGTGGTGACCAATATCTTTAATAGCAGCAGTTGTGCGACAGAGACAGGCAGATCTCTAAGGTTAAGGCTACCCTCACCTGTAGGTTGAATTCTAAGATAGCCGAAGCTACATGAAGAAGCCCTGCTAGAAAAACTAAAGTAAGACAAAATAAAGGAAAAAGCTGCATGGAAGTAAAGACAAAACAGAAGGTGCAAATAGATGAAAAATCAAACCTCATTAATAGGACAGGATATTCCTTTGTGTCATAGGAAGAGAAGAAAGGAGGGACAATCTACAAATGTCCACATGGGTGAAGGCTACTTCTAAGTGGCTCATCAGTGTCAGGAGAATATAGGTGTGATAGTGGGACTTTGTTCCTTGACCTCACAGCTATCTCCCTTAATACTTCATCATCCACTAACTAAAATACTACAATACAGGAAATGCAACTCACAAAGACACACAGATACACACATAACACAAAAAAGTCTTGTCCCAATGATTGGTAACATATATCTATAAAAATGGTAAATAATAAACATATCAAAACATGTTAGCTTGATATAATAATTTGGATGAGGTTTTGCAATATAAAATAATATCAAAGTATAATATGTTGAATTTACAGGTGGACATATGTATGTTCACTTACTGTATAGTAATTACAGACACATATTTAATCAAAATACAGGGTATGCAAGAAAATAGGTACAACTGAAGATCGTTGAATTAAGCCAAGTAAGTAGTCAAGGTTCAGCCTCCATAAGTTCATACACTCCAAGGTAGGGGCATGTGGATTAGAAATGTTAGGCAGAATAGACAGAGATACAAAAGATATACAGAGATACAGTATAGCACTGGGAGGACAGCTCAGTAAATATTGAATACTGAATCTACATGCATATGTTGTTTAAATGTTTATATATGCCAATCCCATGAGGGAAAGAAGGTAAAGATTCTGTAATGGCAATATACAAAAAAAAAAAAACAACAGCCAACATCAAACTAAATAGAGAGAAACTCCCAGCGATGTCACTGAAATCAGGAACAAGACAAGGTTGTCTACTCTCTCCATATCTATTCAATATAGTTCTTGAGGTTCTAGCTAGAGCAGTAATACACCAAAAGGAGATCAAGAGGATACAAATTGGAAATAAAGAAGTCAAACTCTGTTTATTGATGATATGACAGTTTATATAAGTGATCCCAAAATTCTACCACAGAACTTCTACAATTCATAAACACTTTCAGTAATGTAACAGGATACAAGATTAACTCAAAAAAATTAGTAGCCCTTCTGTACACAGATGATAAACGGGCTGGGAAAGAAATCAGAGAAGCAATACCCTTCACAATAGCCATGAATAGCACAAAATATCTTTAAGTAACTTTAACCAAACTAGTGTAAGATTTGTATGACAAGAACTTTAAATCTTTGAAAAAAGAAATTGAAGAAGATAACAGAAAGTGGAAAGCTCTCCTATGCTCTTGGGTAGGCAAAATTAACATAGTAAAAATGGCAATCTTACCAAGAGCAATCTACAGATTTAATGCAATGCCAAGAAAAATCCCAGCAAAATTCATCACAGACCTCAAAAGAATAATACTCAACTTCATATGAAAAAACAAAAAACCCAGGATAGCCAAAACAATCCTATACAATAAAAGAACTTCTGGAGGCACCACAATCCCTGACTTCAAACTCTACTACAGAGCTACAGTACTGAAAACAGCCTGGTGTTGCCATAAAAACAGACAGGAGGACCAATGGAACCGAATTGAAGACCTGGATATTAATCCACACACCTTTGAACACCTGATTTTTGACAAAGGAGCAAAAAAATATCAAATGGAATAAAGAAAGCATATTTAACAAATGGTGCTGGCATAACTGGATATCAACATGTAGAAGAATGAAAAGAGACCCATATCTATCACCATGCACAAAACTCAAGTCCAAATGGATCAAAGACTTTAACATAAAGCCAGCCACACTGAACCTTATAGAAGAGAACGTGGGAAGTACTCTTAAACTCATTGGCACAGGAGATCACTTCATAAATAGACCCCCAGCAGCACAGACACTGAGAGAAACAATTAATAAATGAAACTGAAAAGCTTCTGTAAAGCAAAGGAAACGGTCAACAAGACAAAACGACAGCCTACAGATTGGGAAAAGATCTTCACTAACCCCACACCAGACAGACAAAGGTCTGTTCTCCAAAATATACAAAAACTCAAGAAATTGAACATCAAAAGAACAAATAATCCAATAAAAAATGGAGTACAGACCTAAACAGAAAACTCTCAACAGAGGAATCTAAAATGACTGAAAAACCACTTAAGGAAATATTCAACATCCTTAGTCATCAGAGAAATGCAAATCACACAACTCTGAGATTCCATCTTACACTTATAAGAATGGCCAAAATAAAAAAAACACTGATATCAACTTATGCTGAAGAGGTTGTAGTGTAAAGGGAAAACTCCTGCATTATGTGCAATCTGGAGTGCAATCTGGTACAGCTTTTTGAATATTATTGTGATTTCTTTTTTTTTTCACGAGAAATGATTGCAAGACAAGATTTCTGATAAAGCCTTCCAGTTTATTATTTCCTCAGAAGCTGTTATATAGCAAATGGGCAAAGGGAGGAAGGGAAAGGTGTCAGGGGGAAGGGAAGGATGTTAGGAAGCTTAGGTCTGCTGGAATTCAGGTCTGGAGACATCCCTAGCTGATAATTGTCTGTAATTGTTGACAACGAACAAAGGAAAATGCTAATGAGTTCCAGAGTCTGGTTCCTGCAGGTCTCTGCTAGGTTGATTTCCTAGACCCTGCAGAGGGGATAGAGGTAAATGCTTTTCTTAACTTGTGAGCTTAAGATGGCTGTAAACAAAATGCAGATCTCAAAATACAGGCCTTTGCTTCTGAGATGTCTGCCCTTTTTAAGTATTAGAATGAGGCGAGTTAAAGGTCATCTGGTAGATGAGCGGGCATTAACCAGTGTGTGTGGGGGAACAGAGGCCTGATCCTCCCAGGTCTAATTGATGGGGGAAAATTCTTTCCAACTTGGTGGAAAAATTTTCTTTTTAGAGTTACAGATGTCTTTTTGGGGAGGAGAGGGTCTAGGTTTTTATATCAATACCTCTGGACATCAACCTCTATGAAATTAGGCATGTTCCTCAGGAGACCCAGAGACAAAATGCATGGTCCTCTTCCTGCAGTGCTTTGCCTCACACCCCTTTAGCTGGCATCCATGCCTATCGTGGACAGGCACACATATTTCTGTGTTTTATGTGGCTCTAATAGGAGACTCGCTCTCAAGGGGCTCTTCTAGCCCTTGATCAGTGAGATCAAGCCGGTGGTAAAGGACCTGAAAGGGCTTGGATGCCATCTGTTAGTAAATAAACTTAGTGAGCCTATTAAGGGCCCATGGTTCAAAAGCCATCAATAATAAAAATGCTAAAAGGGAGTCCCCAAAGGGAAGAGTAAGAGTGTGGTGACCCAGGGGAAACCATCCCTCCTCTTGATCTCTCTGCTTTTTTCTATGCTCTAATCCTTTTGTGACCTTAGCAAAACTGTCTCTAACTATCCCAGTGTGATCAGTATAGAAACAACATTTCTCTTTTAGGGCAGTGTAAAGGGATCAAAAATCTAAAATTCTTAACAGATGCATTAAACTCAAACATTTTACAGGGTGTGTCAAACTTTCCTCAACATCTATAAGGAGTTACAAATATCATTAGGTCAATTCCAGTAAAAGTACCATGACAGAAATTGTTGTTATTAAACACCAATTCCAGTTTCTGAGGAACCGTCAAACCCCAAGTCTGCCTCCATTCGTAAGTGAAGAGGAGTTAATATTTTAATCAAAATGAGTTCTGTGTCCCAAAGATGAAAACAGTCGGATTGTTAGGCTGGGAGCCTAGGCCCCAGTCCCTGGCATCTATCTCAGCTCCCAGGCCTGCTCTGGGCTTCAAATCCCAGCAGGCCAGTCATGACCCCTCCCTGGGGGTGGGGTCAGGACCACTCCCCAGGGTACTTAAGTGATCCCCCAAGAGAAGAACACGTGGTCCCCTTTCTTCCTCCCTGGGGGTCGCATTCCTGTGGCTTCCCAGGTTTCCCCCTTGGGGCCACCCGAGGGTGCAGATCTACCATTAAATCTGGATATTTCTTAATTTGGCTGGTTTTGATTTGGCTTGACTGGGATTTTTACGTCATCAGAGAGCTCGCTTAGAAAATATTCCTAACAAGATGTTTAGTCTGCATATTAGTTCCAAAGCAAACAGAATTCAAACTGCAGAAAATTGTAGTCACCATGGTCAGGTCATCTCAGCAGGGCATCTGTGTCTGCGTCCCAGGTCTAGAAGCAGCTCAACACTTGTGCTTCAGGGCTTAGAAAGGTGGGGTCTTCCACTGAGTCCACCACTCCCTTAATTTTACTTAACCCTAAGGCTTTTCTTTAATTAGTTTATACTTCCTTGTACCCACTGTCTTCTCAATGGTATGTTTTGTATTTTCCCTTGTTCTTCTTGCTACTTTTCATTATAAATATGCATAAATATAGTCACTAATAACCAAGAAACAAAGTCAATATCAGGCTATCTTAAAATTTCCTCTGTCAGAGATGTTAATTAATAACTCTTCAATTTAGCCTCATGCAGATATTTTTGAACAAAGACAGAAAGCAGCCACATTCTTCACCAAATTATTGCAAGAACAATCTCTAAGTCACATATTAGCATTCTTCTCCGACACTGCTTGAGCCAGACCTCTGCAGGTTCAGATCACCCATTTCAGCCCATTAAGCTCCACTGAAAACACTCCATTTCTTTTCTAACTCAAAGTACACATTCCTCAAAAAAAAAAAAAAAAAAATGGTCTGGCCTATCACAGAAATACTCCAGTCCCGGAAATCAGTGTGGCGTTTTCTCAGAAAATTGGGAGTCAACCTACCTCAGGATCTAGCACTACCACTCTTGGGAATATACCCAAAAGATGCCATATCACACTACAAAAGCATTTGTTCAACTATGTTTATAGCAGCGTTATTTGTAATAGCCAGAACCTGGAAATAACCTAGATGCCCCTCAATGGAAGAATGGATAAAGAAAGTGTGGCACCTATACACATTAGAGTACTACTCAGCAGTAAAAAACAATGACATCTTGAATTTGACATGGAAATGGATGGAAGTAGAAAACACTATCCTGAGTGAGATAACCCAGACCCAAAAATATGAATATGATATGTACTCACTCATTAGTGAATTCTTACCATAAACAAAGACATTGAGCCTATAGTTCATTATCCCAGAGAAGCTAGGTAATAAGGTGAATCCAAATTAAAAAATATATAGATCCTCCTAGAAATTGGAAGCAGACAAGATCACCAGGCAAAAGTTGGGAGCATTGGGGTGGAGGAGTGCAGTGAGCTGTGGGCCAGCCTGCTTTTCATCCTGCCTGGCTCCCACATGGCTATCTTAGGCCCAGAAATAATAACACGGAAACTATATTCTTTTAAACACTGCCTGGCCCATTAGCTCTAGCCTCTTATCAGCTAATTCTCACATCTTGATTAACCCATGTCTAATAATCCATGTAGCACCATGAGGTGGTGTCTTATTGGGAAAGATTCAGCATGTCTGACCTGGCGGCTGGCTCCATGGCATCTGACCCAGAGAGGAGAAGCATGGTGATTGCCTCACTTCCTTCCAGCAGTCTGTTCTGTTTACTCTGCATACCTAATTTTCTGTCCTATCAAAAGGCCAAGGCAGTTTCTTTATTAACCAATGAAATCAACTCAAAACAGAAGACCCTCCCATATCAGGGAAGGGGTAGAAGGAAAGGGAGAAGGGGAGATAGGGGAGAAGGGGCATGGGGAAAGCTTTGGGGAGTGGGATGGTTGATATGGAGTAAGGATGGATATGGGAGCAGGGAAGGAGATATCTTAATTGAGGGAGCCATTTTGGAGTTGGCAAGACGCTTGGCTCTAGAGCGGTTCCCAGGAACCCATGGGGATGTCCACAGTTAGACCCTGGACAGTGGAGGAGAGGGTGCCTGAACTAACCTTGCCCAATATAGTTCAATATCACCATAGAACCTTTGTCTGGCGGCGGATGGAGGCAGAGACAGAGACCCATATCAGAGCAGTGGACTGAACTCCCTAGGTCCAGGTGAAGAGTAGAAGGAGGGAGAATATGAGCAAGGAAGTCAGGACCACTAGGGGATGGTTCACCCACTGATACAGTGTGCCTGAGCTAATGGGAGCTCACCAACTCCAGCTGGACCGAGACTGAACAAGAATGGGATCAAACTTGACCCCCTGAGTGTGGTTGACAATTGGGGCAGACTGAGGGGCCAATGATAATGTCACTGGGATTTGTCTCTACTGCATGTACTGGCTTTTTGGGATCTTATTCTCTTTGGATGCTCACCTTCCTAAGCCTGGATATAGAGGAGAGGGCCATGGACTTCCCACAGGGTAGGGTGCCTTGCCCTCTCTTAGGACTGGAGGGGGTGGGATTGGGGGTGGGAGGAGTGGGAGGGAAGTGGGAGGAGGGGAGGAAGTGGGAATTTTGATTTGTAATATTTATAAAGTAATAAAAAATGAAATACTCCAGTTCATTTTGTCAATTTCTCTCTCAATTGGGGTTTTTATTGCTGTGAAGATATACCATACCCATAGCAACTCTTATAAAGGAAAACTTTTAACTGGGGATGGTTTATAGTTACAGAGGTTTAATCCATTATTGTCATGGAGGGAAGCATGGCAGCATACAGTCAGGCATGGTGCTGGAGAAGTAACTGAGAGTTGCATATCTAAATCTGCAGGCAGCAGGAAGCCACTAGGTCTGGCTTGAGCTTCTAATACCTCAAAGCCTACCCCAAGTGACATACTTCCCCTGATATTACCAAACCCACTCCAAGAAGGACACATTTGTCCATAGCATAGCTGAACCTAGGAAAATTCCAGTCTGAGAGAGGCCAGAATGGAGATTCTTGCCAAAGCATTGTGAAATTCCTGTTGCCCTTTTTTAAAAAACAAACAAACAAACAAACAATGAATTCAATGTTGCCTGTGTCAGAGAAAACAACACTGGATGGTCAGGTTATCTTAGAGGATTAGGATAGGACCTTGATGGGTTAGTAGAGAGGGCTTTCTGAACAACTCTATAGTGAAAAGTTGCCAGTGACTTAGGAGATAGATGGTCCTGACATTCATTCATTCATTCTAATTCTATCTTACATGTGTCATTTTTTGTCTCTGTCTCTCTCTCTCACTCTGGGACTCTTATAGTGTCATACTTCCAGATACACACTCTCCTGGAGGTTCTCTGGGATCAGGGTCCATGGCAAAGAATTTGGGGTCTCAATAATGTTTTTGTTAACGATGCGGAATCTTTAACTGAGACTTAGAAAGAGTCAATGAGTACTGATCACAGCTCTGGATTTGTATTTTACTAACCATCATATTTTAATGTACCCCTATAACTGAAAGTCATGGGTCCCACAGGAAACAGGGCCTAAAACTGCCCATTGGATGTCTCCTGTGATTCCAGTGTCCTAGAGAGGTTTTATTATTTTTCTTTGATTTGAATAAACCTGTTATATTTCTGATGTAACAACACTTGAGGGTCACATTTTCCCCTCAGGCTGCTATAGGGTTGCACTTGACAGGCAGGCTAGGTTTGCTGTAGACACCTAAGAGAGAATAGTAAGCTTATTAAATGGGCTCACAAGCCCACTTGTTTCCATTGAAATGGGTTGCAGGAGGGGCACTTCATTGAGAATTATTTCCTGAAGGTAGACCCTTGGATAGAAACCTCTTAGTGTCCTTTCACATGACAGCACAAGATCCAGAGCATCACTGTGCTGTCACCACTCAACAGGACCTCAACAGCAACCGTGGCATCTCCCTGCATGCTGCTATGTCATAGATAGCATGGAGAACTTGGTTTTGTTCCCAAGATCGAATGAGATCACTTTTTTCCTATGATTGTGGGCTCTCTTCTTTATGCGGAATATATATTTCACATATAAAGTTCCATAATACCATATGCCACTTGGCTTTCTGACAAAATCATAGAACTGGGTTCATTCCAGATGATGGGTTTGGGGTGGGTCCCTGTAAGGAAGCAGGTAAAAACGAAGTGGCTCTGTTTAAACAGTGGCACAGAGAAAGTCACATCATGTGGAGGTTGCACTTAAACTGATCCCTGAATGGAAGGACTAGTAGAGCCAGGTGAAGACATATCTGTCTTGGATCTCCTGGGGTTTGCAATTATCATCTGCCTTTGCTTTGCATGTCATGCTCTGTGTCAATGAACTCCAGAGTCCTGCTTCCTTTGGTCTATCACACAGTTACATGGCTTTATTCCTAGACTCCAGGAGAATCTGCTGTGCCAGAGATATAGTCTTCACTTTTACTGAGGGAACTCTTCAGTATCCCTATGGTCCCCTCATACAAGATGATTACCTGGGTCCCTAAAAGGGCCAGAATTTATGGATTATCCATGAGGGTGGCTTTGAGGAAAGTTCTTGTAAGGAAATCAACATCTGGATCTTAGGACATCCCCTATCACATGCCAGCTATGAGACCTGGACCAATCAAACACCAGTCCCTTTCTATCTCCTCTTCCCAAAGGTGCCACCTTGTCACCTGTGATAACACATGATATATACTCACGTGCCTGAACTGTTGTTTCAAGTGTCAGGCTCAGCTATGGAGAGTTTTTTTTGTGATAGGGTTGTCCTTTATTATGCAAATGCATTGCCCTCTTGAGTACCTTTTGAATTACTGAACATTGTCCTGAAGTGTCAGGACCTGACTGTGTGTAAGGGCTCCCTCCAACACTAAGGCTGTCCCCTCCCTCTCTTCATATCTCACAAGACAGAGAAAGGTTGTGAGGGTAAGTGTCATGTCACCTTTCTCTATACCTAAAACATTGTAGCTTTTAGGGGGACAGTGCTTGACAAATACGTAGACACGCAGAACATTGCCTTTGAAGAGTAAGTCCTCTTTCTTGTCATGAGCTAGTCATTTCAGCAGCCCCACAGGAAAGTAAACTGGCATCCCCTGGTAACACCTTGTTTTCACAGTACTGTGGCTTTGGTGGCTCCAGATTCTGTCACCTCAAGCTCTCTGGGTTTAAAAAAATTCAAAAATAATGTTTTCATTTATTCTTTAAAGACAAACGAAAATTAGTGCTATCCAAATGTTATGGAACTATCCACTGAAGCTTTGTCAGAATACAGGGAGCCACATCTCTAAAGAAAGTAGGACTCTCCCACCTTCAGAAGTCATTAAATGCCAGTAGATCCTGAGCTAGGAATGAAACTGGTCAGCTTCTTTCTCCTTCATGCTGGGTAATTGATGGGCGTAATTTCATTCAAGTCTCCTGTAGGCAGCTCCAGCAGTTGTGAGTTCCTGAGTACA
This sequence comes from Microtus agrestis, assembly GCA_902806775.1. Taxonomy (NCBI): domain Eukaryota; kingdom Metazoa; phylum Chordata; class Mammalia; order Rodentia; family Cricetidae; genus Microtus; species Microtus agrestis. The sequence continues at coordinate 29,080 of CADCXT010006401.1, read as the reverse complement.
ACAGCCCTGTGAGGTCTGTGAGATGCAGCAGTCTGAATTCTGACTCTTACAATCTTCCTATGCACCTTTTCTGAGAGGTTCTCTGAGTGTGGGGGCCATGGAGTGTGACACATCACAGACAGAGGTAGATACAATAATTCAAAATTTTATGTGAAAGCACAAAAGACCATGATCTTTTTTTTATAAAAAAAAATCCTGATTTTAAAAGCCTAGAAAACTAGGAAGCAACAGATGTAGGGAGGGAAAAGGTAAAGTATCTTAAGGGATAAGTGATAGTTTAAAGGTGATATGAAGTGTAGAGGAGAACAATGGGGAAGATTAAAATGAGGAGGGTAGGATGGGGTGTGAGGAAGAGTAAAAAACACTAAACATTAAGGAGATTGTAAAAAAGTCACATGGAAACCTACTATTTCATATGCTGAGGAATGGGAAGGGGAAAGTCAGGAATATGTATGATCTGATCATATTTCATTGTGTATATGTGTAAAATTCTAAAAAAATAATGGTCAATGTGTGTGTGTGTGTGTGTGTGTGTGTGTGTGTGTGTGTGTAATTTGAATGGAATTAGTCAACACATGGCATAATGTTCCTTCCAGAAGCTACAGCTTGTCAAGAAAAATCATGGTCACAGGTATGTGATACCTCCCTTTAAGTTATTTGACAGACAGATTCCCAAGACTTCCAAGACAATATACGGACTACTAAAATAGCTTTTGGGTTTCCAGAATAACTCGATAGGAAGATATCTTGGCTGCTTTGCTATTGCTGTTGACAATTTATAAAGGAGAGCATTTAACTTGCAGTTTATAGTTCCAAAGGGTTGGTCTATGACAATTATGTCAGGGAACATGGCAGCAGGCAGGCAAGCATGGGGCAGGAACAGTAGCTGAGATCTATCATCTTGAGATAACTACCAAGCCAGAGAAAGATAACTGGGAATGTTGAGAGTCTTCTGAAACATTATAACCTGTCCCTGGTAATATACACATTCTTAGAAGGTCACACCTCCTAACCCTTCCCCAAAAGTTCCACCATCTGGGGAGTAAGTCCTCAAGCATATGGGGGTCATTCTTATTCAAATCATCACAGAAGACTTTATCCCTAAGATAACATGACACTTTAGCCACAAGACTTGATTAAATCAAACTGGTAATGATCTGAATGTTTATTCCCTATCAGCTATGTTTCACAGTATCAGAAGGTACAATGCAGGCAACTAGTGGTTCTCAGAGTTTAATATGCATTCCAGAAGCCCCACTAATTAGCTTCAGTGTCTTCTGATCAATAGACTAATAACATCAACTGTGTATCATGACACCATTCTATCCTGTTTATATTTAATTTTTATTTTACTCGTATATATGACTGTGTTTCAGTGTGCACATGCATGCTACATATGTACAGGTGTCCAAAGCACCCATAGGATGACAGAGATCATGGATTTTTAGTTACATAAGGTTATGATCTTAACATGGTTGGTAAGAACCAAAATTGGTTCTTGTGGAGAAGGTAAGAAGTGTTGAAAGGAGTGAGCACAGTGTATACAACTGGACCTACTCTGGGGATGATAGGATAAGCCTAGCTTAGAGTGTGGGGGCTGCACTGCTAGTCTTGTATACAGTTGCGTACATTGACTGTTATTGATGTAATGGCTAGAGCAATAGAGGTATGAATAGACCCAGGCATCTGACTTCAAAATTTATTTTATTTTCTAAACACTCTGATCTATTTCATTACCAAGAACAATTTTTGTTCCGTGAGATATGGACTCTGGGCACAGCTGGCAGCACTCAAGGTGCACACGGTCTGAACATGACTTCATCAGTGTTCACAGTGTCTAGGGCTTCTCCATATAATCAACATGGGAATATATGTGGAAATCAGACACAGAGCAACAGTGCTATAGTTCAACAGCATGTACAATGTCTTCACATTTATTTCTGGAATCAAGATCATGGGTACCAAATCCTAGGTCTAGCTTGACTGGTGCAGACTGAAGACACGACCATTTTGATAGATTCATATTCTGCTACGATCTCAGCCAGGCAGACAAGACATGTAGAGAAATTATAAGATCTGCTGAAGAGCTTGGGATAAGACTGGGGGATTGAACTTGGAAGAATGAAGGGAAAGCCAGGCAGTGGTGGCGCACATGCTTTTAATCCTAACACTCAGGAGGTAGAGGCAGGCAAATCTCTGTGAGTTCGAGGCCAGCCTAGTCTACAAGAGCTAGTTCCAGAACAGGTACCAAAAGCTACAGAGAAACCCTGTCTCAAAAAATCAAAAAAAAAAAAAAAGAATGAAGGAAAAACCTGAATATCTGGTCATGTTTTTTGTCAAAACAATAGAAACCCTAACCAAGACAAGGCCAATAAAATTTTCTTCCTTAGAATTAGAATGTCATTGTTCACAACTTGTTTTTGTTTTGAGGTATCATGAGTGCAGCTCATAATTTGAGAGACACAATATCCCAACAAATTTTCTAGTCCTCTGGCTTTTATAATCTTTCTGTCCTTTCCTTTCATGGTTTTTCCTGAGCCTTGGGTGCAGAAGTTGTGTTGTACACGACACAATGAGTCTGGTTCCCCATGATCAACTGATCTGTGCATTATGACTCATTGTGGTTTTCTGAAATGGTTTCAGGTTTGCTACAAAGAGAAGTGTCTGTGATAAGGGGTAAAAGCTCCACTTATTTGTGAATGCAAGGATACATCTTAGAATGCAGACAGGAATTATGCTAGTCTGATAAATATCAAAGTACAAGGTTCTCCTCTTACATGCATTACCTTGCTAGACCAGGGTAGTTGTTTAGTACCAGGTATGATTTTCCTCCTGTTAAGTGAGTTTTATATCCAATTAGGCTGACATTGGCTGCCACTCAAATATGAGTGGTGCTATTGCACCTCTAGAGTTATCTTACCATGTTAGTTATTGTTGTGCTTCATAGCTACAGCTTGGTAGGACTATTCATTGCTTTCCTCTCTTGTCAGCAAATGTAGCACTTTCTAGTAAAATTTAAAGCTATATTTACAGAGTCAAATATTACTCAGTTATTAAAAACATGACATCATGCAATTTGAAGGCAAATTGATGGATAGTACTACAGAAAAAGTCATCCTGACTGGGGTAACCTGGGCCCAGAAAGACAAACATGGTGTTTACTCACTTATAAGTAGGTATTATTTACAAAATAAAAGATAATCATGCTACAATTCACAGGCCCGGAGACGCTAAGTAACAAGGAGAGCTCAAGAGGGGAAATAGAATAGATTTTGTGGATGGACTGAAGGCAGGTAAAGATGGGAATGGGAGAGATCTGGTGAAGTGTGGATGGAGAGAGTACTGGAAAAGATGACTGGAATTAGGGATGCATTTAGAGGTGTGGGATAGAAACAATGGAAGCTCCCTGGAATTTACAAGGCTGACCTTAGCAAAGTCTCCTAGTAATTGGGAATATAGATCCTGAACCTGTCATCTTCTGTAACCAGGTAAGGTTTCCAGTGGAAGGATTGGGACACTAACTCAGCCATAAAAACGTTAACCTACATGTTGCCCTGCCTTCAAGGTGTGCTGGAGTAATAATGGCACAGACTTGTAGGAGTGGCCCACCATTTGAGACCTGGTGTAAGAAGTTCTTTTGTATATGTGTTGTTTTTATTGGTTAATGGATAAAGAAACTGTTTTAGGCTGTCATAGGGCAGCATAGAGCTAGGCAGAAAAATTAAACTGATTGCTGGGAGAAAGTAGGTGGATCAGTGTGAAACAATGCAGCCGCATCAGCAGACAGATGCTGGACGCCTGACTAAACCTTACCAGTAGGCCACAACCACGTGGCCACACACAGATTAATGGAGATGGGTTAATTTAAGATATAAGCTAGCTAACAATACACTTATGTGATTGGCCAAGCAGTGATTTAATTAATATAGTTTTTGAGTGGTTATTTCTAGTCTGAGCAGCCCAGAAGGAACGAGTGGCCTCCAACTACAGATACTCGTGCCACTAGAGGGAGCCCATGCCTAGCACTGCCTGGAGGGTCAGAAACCAGAGGATGGATAGCCCAGAGACCTAGGATAGAACCAAACAAGACCTGCAAAAAATAAAAGGTTAAAATAAAAATTAGTCAATGAAATAATTGCTAATAACATTCTAATATTCTGCTATACTCATAGTCCATAGCCTAACACAATAACTATAAGAAAAACTTCATCCAGAAACTGATAGAAGCAGCTGCAGAGACCCACAGGCTAACATTAGACCAAACTCGGAAATCTTGCAGAAGAGGGAAAGGAAGGACTATAGGAAGCAGAGGGCTCAAGGACACCACAAGAACACAGCCCACAGAATCAACTAACCAGAGCTCACAAGGTGCACAGAGCCTGAGGTGACAATAAGGGAATCTGTATAAGTATCCCTAGGTTGTCTGCATGTGTTATAGTTGTGTAACTTGGTGTTCTTGTGGGACTCTTAACAGCAGGAAAAGGAGCAGACTCTGACACTTTTGCCTGGCCTGTTTTGGGGACCCTTGTCCTCCTACCGGGTCCAGCCTTCATATGAGGATATGTGCCTAGTCTTATTGTCACTTTTTATGCCATGTTTGGTTGATATTCCTGGTAGATCTGATATATTCTGAAGGCAAAATGAAGAAGAGGAGTGAATATGAAAAAATGGGGGACCAGGAAAAGAGGGGGGAGGGTAAACTTCATTTGGGATATAAAGAAAGAATAAATAGAAAAAGAAGCCCCCCCCAAAGTCTACTGGTTGTTTTTCTTCCATTTTACGGGCTTTCATGTCACTGTCTTGGTGGTATCATGTGAAAAATACAAGCTTTTAATCATGGTAAAATCTAATTTTTTCTTATTATTTACACACTTGTGGTTGGACCTAAGAAATTTGGTAACATAGTACTCCTATTTCTGAAGTTCTTCCATTTTATACTCCACCTTTGATATCAGTGGTCAGTCACAGTTACATGATCTAGCAGGCACAATTTTATGATTATTACTTTATGGAAACAAGGGACAATTATAAATCTGTTCTGTACTCTCTAGGACGGCTCAGGTGTTTCAGTCACAGTGTGATAAGTGCTCTAGAGTCAACTAAGACAAGCCCTGGTGGGAATTTCCAGTAGGAATTAACCGAGAAAGAAAGACACTTCTCCAGAGTGGGTGACACTTCCCAGTAGTAGACCAGACGCAAAGACGCAAGGGGAACAGAACTTCTTGCCCACCTTCTTGATAGCAAGTGCATGGACTTCTTCATTGCTCTTGCTACTGCCACTGCCATTCGGACCCAATTTCTTCAGTCTTTCAATACATTAAATGCCAGCAGCTCTCCATAAATGTTCCAGACTTCCAGACCTTCAGTGCCAGAGTGGAACTGTTGAAGCATCCAACTTCATGACTGGGCAGCTACCAAGTTCTCAGTCTCTCCAGTTTCCAAATGGCCATTGTTGAACTTCCAAACCTCTATCATGTGAGACAGGTTAGCCATCCCTCTTTTATACTCTATATTGATTTTTGTTCCTCTAAAAAACCCTGACAATTATACAGCTACTATGGTTGCAGGACATTGATTTGTAAAGTCACTACAAACCTAAGGAAAAAGGGATGGGAATAAGGCAAGTTAAGAATCCCACAAAAATCACTCTTTCAGAAATTGCATGCTTTCCTTGTTATCAGTCTTCAGTTAACTTTCAGGATAGTGGAAAAAATATTTTGAGCTTTTTTTTTTCATCTGCCAACAGTGTCAGAATGTATTGACTAACAACAAATTCACAAAGTGTGGTTTCAGTGGCAGCAGTTTGCCACATATCCCTGCTTTCTTTGACAATCCCAGCTGATGCAAACACAGTTATTTCATTCCAATCTTTCTTAAATTTTTTATTGTTTTTATTGAGCTATATATTTTTCTCTGCTTCCCTTCCTTCCTCTCTCTGCCACTTCTACCCTCTCCCATGGTTCCCATATTCCCAATTTACTTAGGAGATCATGTCATTTTCTACTTCTAATGTAGATTAGATCCATGTATGTCTCTCTTAGAGTCCTCATTGTTGTCTATGTTTTTTGAATTTTTTTTAAAAACATAAACTTTATTGTCATTTCAGTGGTGTTTGCTTGGCGTTGTAATTTTGGATTACATTTAGCAGTTAATTGATTTAAAAGAGAATGAAGAGGTATCCTTAAAATAATTCAGTTTTAAATAAAGGCAGCAGAATTGACAACATCAAATTAGTATTATTTTATTCCAAATTATTCATCTTAGAAAGAAGAACACTTACTCCAGATAGTTTAATACTTGAAAATAATTTTTAACCTTAATTATCATCAAGTTTTAAAACAAAGAAAAAGAATTTAAATGTTTTAATAACTGCCAATCAGCATTCTTTGGGAGAGATTTAACTGAATGAAGTCTAATTAAAGATGTATTTTATCACGCTTAATGTATAATTATTTACTATCTGAAGGGATAAGCAGCTATAAAGTAATTACAGTAATATTTGTGCTCAGAGCATGACCTAACTATAAAGCCTGTTCTAAGAGAGGAACTTCAGAATTTTATAACCAATGGAGACAACACTAGAATAAATATGTAACATTTTTAGTGGCCTAATTCAGCTGAGGATATCTAGAGTGAGTGATAGAAATAATTATTATCATTACAAATGCTGTAAGAACAGACATATATTAAGGACTTTCTACAAATCACTTAATGAAACACCTGTCCATAGGTGTTTGCCTCATATTTTCTTCCATTTAATTTGTGATCTTAATACTCTAAACATAAAACTTTATTCAAATTACCATTTTATAATCACCATAAACATCTATAGAAAAATGATTTGAAATTTGCATTAATCTAACTAGAAAAAAAAATCATTCTGACTAAGGTAACCCATGGCCAGAAAGACAAATTTGGCATGTATTCACGTGTAAGTGGATGTTAGTTGTTAAGTAAATTATGATAAAACTTCAGTAATAGATCCAGATATGTTAGGTAAAGAGAAGGGGTCTAGAGGGGATGCATGAATCTCCCTTGAAGGGAAAGTAGACTAGATTTTATAGGTGAATAGGGGGTGGGTGGAAACAGTATCAAGAGGGATCAAGAATGGGAGACAATGGAATTGAGGAAAAAGTACATGGAGAGATGGGTGGAATTGGGGGGAAGTATGAGAGTGGTGATCCTAATGAGGACTCATAGTAATGGGGGATATGGTGCCTCAACAGGATGCCTCTTCCAGACACACAGGTATATTAGGCAGAGTTCTCTAGAGTAATAGAACTTATGGAATGAATGTGTATTCAATATATTCATACATGATTTGCAGGCTGCAGTCCAATACTGACTAACTGTGAATGGAAAGTACAAGAATCTAGTAGTTGCTTGGTCCCGTAAGACTGGGTGTTTCAGCTGCTCTTCTGTAAATGTTGGAATCCTAATGAAATAGGCCCCAATGCCAGTGAAGGTATAGATCTACTCACAAGGTGAGGGCAAGCAGGTGACAAATGAACAATCCCTTCCTTCTTCCATTGCCCTTATATAAGCTTCCAGCAGAACGTGTGACCCAGATTAAAGATATGCCTTCCCACCTCATGATTTGGAGTAAAGGTGCTTGTCTTCTCACCTCAAAATTTGCCAACAAAACCTTCTGTTGTTATGCCTAGATATCTGGATTACAAGTGTGCCATCCATTTCTGTATTTTTCCAGTTCATTCCAGAAATAGTCAAGTTGACAACTAAGAATATCCATCACACAAGCCTTATACTGGCAGAAGTAGATTGCATTCTAGTTGAGCTGTTGGTCAATGTGGTCCCGTGGAAATCCCCAAACAGTCTATTGCTAAGACTAAGAGTTGCTCTCTCCAAACTGATATCAGGGCCCCATAACTCATTGAACATTGAGCAGTTGATCTGGCGCTCAAATGGAGACTTTAGCCCAGGTTCTAGGCTCTTTGGTGTGGGAAGGGACTCTTCAGGATACTGAAACAGATACATGGACACCAAAACAGCCAAACTTTGACCTGTCTGCCAGCAAAATATGCTATGACAATGGTAGTACAGAACTTGTGGTATTAGCTCAGCAATGTCTGATTTGACCCATAAGGTTCACTCCACAAGATAGAACCCATAGCAGACACTGCTTCGGTAATCAAGAACCAGAGACTAGATAACCCAGAAAGCTAGGATAAGACTGAACATGATGAGTCTAATACAAATCAATAAAATATTTCTTAATGATAGTCTTCTACACTCCTATATCAGTGGTACAACTATATCTGATGGAAACTGTAAAAGTCATAAAGCCAGCACAGCTGCTTGACAAAGATCCAGCAAACCAGAACCTAATGATCACTGCTATGCCAATGTTGGTTTTTATCACCACATGTTGCATGCTTGGGGAGCTTTTAATATTTGAACAACTTGGGGATATTGAATAGATGGAAAATTTCTTATGAATCATTTATGCCTTCTCCAAAGAATAGTGCTTCTAAGCATCCCCAGGAAAGTCCTGAGCATATTACCCCTCACTCTTTTAGGAGATATTCTTATCTGACTCTAGTCAAAGGTCTTTTTTTATGCCCTGAAGGTTGTGGTGAGAATAAAGATACCAGAGATCTCTTCGTGAGGCTCTGGCTCCAAGATATTCTTGGAACATCTTTCCCTGTACTTACTCAGGAACAAGACAGTCAGTACAAGTAAACAAAATTCGGTGGGCTAGAGAAACTGGCAACAGATCAGATTCCTACTATACTCTTGGGTGATTACATGGCACATAAGATTGAGGGTGCATATGATACTCCCCCTGAGGGAAAGATACAACAACAAAGTTAAATTGACGTAGTTACATCTGCCCTCCACAGGGACTTAGATTGATGAACAAATGGTGTAGAAAAATGATAAAATAATGAGATATCAGAACCTCCCTTTCATAGAAAAGTTAGCTTCTGCAGAGCCACTGTGGTATGATGTGACCAAGAAACAAAAGAATTCCCCAATTATACATATAAATAAATTCTATAAAGATATAGAATGTAAGCATTGCATTATGCCAGGCATTGAATAATAACTGCAACAGCTTTGACCAGGGGATTTTTCTTAGGCCTATTGCCAACTGACACCCTGGCAATTAACAGTTAATTTGCCTGGGCTAGTTTGGAGATTTTCTTTCTATCCTTGAAATTGCAAGAGCTTTGAGCCTGTCAACAGGCTGTCATGCTGTGGCAAAATATGCTTGTAGATAATTAAAAGATGGATTATGGGGTTGATGAGGAATAATGACTTTAAAAGATATCTCTGTTCTATAATGGTTTATCAATAATGACTAAATTTATTACCCCAGATGGGCAAGAACAGATGAAATATGTGCCCAGGGACAGAAACGATATGATCTATGCTTTGAAACAACATGAATCTTTTCCTGATTACCAAGTTCTGTATAAATAAAGTAACACCATGACCGCCAGTCAGTCAGGCTGCAAGATTTTCCCAACCCACAAATGGCATGACTTAATCCTCTGTCATCTACTCCTTGCCTCCTCTTTGGAACCTGTAAACTACTAGGGCAAACTCTGGCAGGTCACTGTCTTATCCAGTCATCACCAGAGAGTCTTCCTCTGGTAGCATGTGGTAACAGTTGCAGAGGCCCACAACAAGACATTATATATAGAGAGAGTCTAAATTGGAGGTCTCCATAAAAATCCCTCCTCTCAGAGACAAGGAATGCCCAGGAAAGAAGATGCAGAAAGATTGTAAGAGTCAAATGGGATGGAGGGTACCAGGAGAACACAGCCTACTATGTCAATTGAGCAAAGCCCACATGAGACCACAGATACTAAAGCAGCAAGCACAGGAACTACATAGCTCTATACCAGTTCTTCTGTGTATGTATTATAGCTATTAACTTAGTTCTTTTATGGGGCTCCTGACTGAATATGAGTGGGTCTCTGACTCCTTTTTCTGCCCTTGGGACTCTTTTCCTCCTGTTGCATTGCCATGTGCAAATTCAAAATGGAAGTTTTTACTTTATCTTATTATATTTTATTTTTTCATGTTTGGTTGATATTCCCTATAAGCCTGTTCTTTTCTAACGAGAGACAGAAAGGAAGTGAATCTGAATGGGAAGAAATATGTGGAGGAATGTGGGAACAGTAGGGAGGGGAAAGAGTAAACAGTATATACAGTATGAGAAAAAATGTATCTTCAGTTTAAAAATAAAAAAGAAACCTAGATCGCTAGAAGGAGGCTATCAGACTCCATCCAGCTAAAATAGAATCTTCCAAGTCCCATGTTGTTGACTTCATTTTTTAAAGAGATAACATCTAGGCTGATGTGAGATATCTTTTTTCTTTGCCATTTTCTGGTTTCCTTGAACTATTTATCACTTTATTTCCTGGTCTGATAAACTGTATCGGACTGTGCTTCTTCTTTCTCTAGCTTTGAAAAGTTTAATCTCATAACTGTACAAAAGTTTGGAAGATGTCATCAGCAAAACTTCTAAAAATAGAATTTCCAAATGGGAAACTTTTCTAGTGATAGTGTGTGGAAAATAATTCAGATATTACATTTATTAAGCAACAAAAATAACTTTCAGTATCATTGAGGCATCTGCACTTCTATCTACATCTCCTTGTGCACTGGTATGAAATTCTTCATACTATTCTATTACTGCTTTTTCAATATTTTTATTATTTTCAGTTACACATATGGGTGTGGATGTGTACATAAGAGTGCAGTCATCCTTTCAGGCTAGAGGTGCAGATATCCCTGGTCCTGAATTACAGGTGGCTGTGAACTCCCTGATGTGGAAGTTAGAAACCACACTCAGGCCCCCTAGAATAGTGGTCTGTGCTCTTAACCATTGAGCCATCCTTCCAGACACCATGCTTTATTTTTAAAGTGTAAATATCAGCTGACTGGACAGATGGCTAAGTCATTAAGAGTGAGTACAGCTCTTCCTGAGAAATCGTGCTTATAACCACATTGGGTAGTTCATAACCACCTGGAAATCCAGCTCCAGAAATCAGTGCCTTCTTCTGGCCACTGTAGGCATCTACACAAAAGTGACATAAATTGAACCAGATACACACATAGATTAAAAAAAGACTTTCAGAAAATCATTGTGGCTCAATACATGCCTGGACGCAGAAGTAGGAAGGACAATAATTTGAGGCTATCTCTGTTGGTATTTCAGACCCTTACTACCATTCCTGCATTTCACATTTATTTATTTATTTATTTATTTTGAGAGAGGGTCTCATGTTCTCAAGGCTAGCTCTTACCCTCTGGAATTGAAGAAGGTATTGAACTGCTGGTACTCTTGGCTCTACCTCCTCCAAAGCTGTGTAACTATAGGAGTATGCTACTACATCTGGCCCTTGTTGCACATCAGGCTGCAATGGAACTCACTAGATAATCCAGAATATCCATAAAACAAATGTAGTTTTCCTAGTTCATCTTCCCAAGTTCTGGGATTATAGGTGTAAACTACCATATCTGTCTTCATTTATGGTTTGTTAAATTTTTAAGTGACATTTATTTAGTTATTTATTTATGTGTGACTATATGTGTGGGATGGTGTCATAAAATAACTTGCAAGTATTGGTTCCCTCCTTTGCTTGTGTGGAAGGGATTCAATGCTTTGACTGGCTTAGTGGCAATTGTCTTTATCCACTGACACATATTGATTCCCTGTTGATAGCTGTTAATTTTCCCATTTCTCAGTTTTGATAATTTCATCAGTCTTTATGACTGAAATTATCGTGGTCTTCTTTTGGAGCTTCAACTGGATGTCTCTCATAACCAACTAAAACCTCTAGTTCCAAGAATGTGTTACATCTAATCAAGTTGTTGGCAAAAGGGATCCTATGGGAACACCAGCACAAACCACACTATTTTCAATGCTATTGGTTGTTCTCCACACATTGATGGTAAGGCCCTGTTGTTGAAGACAACACATACAAAATTCCTTGCATATGGAGAAGTTGAGCTGGTGCCTACATAAAGCCTTTACCCCTATGGCCTAGTGTTCATGGCACTGGGAGATACTATTCATATTACCAAAGGAGAAAGGTAACTATCAATAGGTAAATATAAATGGAGTTACAAACCCTTCTATTTACAGTGGTGTTCTGCCTGTAAGATGTACTAGTGCAATAATAACAAAGCTTGTGAAGGTATCAACCAATATCTGATTGGATTTGAGGCCCACTCCATGAAATGAAAACCATCCCCAACACTGCTCTGGTGACCAAGAACCTAAGAGTATATAGGCCAGATGTAGAGGGCTGGTTTTGAACTGCATAGAAACTCTGTGCAAGGGAGACTTGAGGTAGCATTCTTGCTGATAGGCTTGGCAAATCAAGTTGGAAGGAGGCAAACCTCTCCCATCAGTAGAGTACCTTGCCAATGGTCAGTCCTTGAGAACACAGATGTGCACTGTAGTTCAAAGGCTCTGATTAGGTTGTGGTTTGTCTTCTGATGAGGTGTTTTTACATATTATATTACAACAAGAGTTATTCCCATAACACTGAGCTTTTTGTTTAGATTAGCTAGGGCACGAAGCCCTCGAAATTAGTTGCAACCTAGTGACTAGTCTATGAAACTATTTTTATATATTATGGGAACCTAGTTTGAATTGTGATTTGAGTATTATAAAAGAACACTGGCTTTGCAATAAAGTATGCAGTTGTATCTCCTACTCCGCATCCCCTGTGTCCTGAATTCTGCGGCACTACCCAGGGTCATCCATAACCGAGGAGGTTGGGGTAGGGTCCCCAACAGCTGGAGACATAGGGGAAACTGAATACCATTGTTTATACATAGAAAAAATATTCCTAATAGTATTCTACTATATTCAAAGATCAATGCCTTGCTCAGTCACCATCAGTAAGCTTCCTCCTGAAGTAGATGGAAACAAATACAGAGACCCACAATTAGACAATATGCAGAGACTGACAGACCTTGAAACAGACAATCCTAAATAGAACATCTTTATCAAATCCCTGTCCCCAAGTCTCAGAGAACCGTATGGAAGTAGAGGAAGACTATAAGAACCAGTGGAGATAGAAGACACCAAGGAGATAAGGCCCTTTAAGTACAGCAGGATGGAAGCACATATGAACTCTCAGGGATTATGGAAGCAGACATAGGACCTGTATGTGTCTAAGCCAGATGGATTCCTAGTACTGAGAGGGGAGGTGGACACAATCCCCCACCCCTAACCCAGAAGCTATCTCTAACTGATAACTGTTCCCAATGGAAAAATTAGTCTTTTACAATAGAGTCTCACTAAATATACTAACCACTTGTAAGGGCAGGCCCCATGTTCAGAAGTAGGTGGCCAACACACAATGACATTTTTTGAATGTTCTTTGTTTCATACTGCTTTGTCCCCCCCCCCATGGATCTTTTTCATTTATATCACAGTTTCCAATTCTGTGTTTTTATGGAATTTCTCTGTGAATGAATATTTGTGTCTCTACATGTTTCTTGTATTTTTCCTTTGACTCTTTTTCTCATTTGATTGTTTTATTTTACTCTAGTTTGCTTGATTTTGTTTTATTTTATATTTATTTTGATACATCTGTTCTTCTGATGTGGATTTGTATGAAAGTGCAGATGGGAGGACCTGAGAGAAGTTGGGGGCACCGTGATCGGAATATATTGCATTTAAAAAATCTGTTTTCAGTATAAGAAAAAAGTCTAAAATAGCTCACAGTCACTTTTTTCATTAATTGTTGCTACCTGCATATGTATATTTACATATACATATGTATTCTTAAATATATCGTGCCTGGTCTCTATGCTATCACTTGTATGTATGTTTTGAGGGATGGATGACTATTTGGTTTTGAGTAACCTTTTGGTTACCAGCTCTTCTCTGGAAAGACTATTTCTCCCATTCTCAGGATTTTTTAATTTGCGTGTAGTTCTTTGTATAGCATTGTATAGCATTGAAGCCTCACCGTGTTTCCCTCCTCCACTTTTGTATGTCCCTTGCTGTTGTCCTTGTTCAGCTCATGCTTAGGAAGTCATGTTGGTGAGACTTTATGTGGAGAACTTTGAACATTACTGAAAGACACAATCTCACAGCAAACTCCCTGTGATCTTCTGTTTCTTAAAGTTCTTCTGACCCCTCTTTGGCAATCTTCCCTCTGCCTCAGGTGTGGAAATCGTGTTGTGTTTTTAACCAATGGGACAGGGTTCCACAGCTCTGCAATTTGATTTGTTGTGGTTTTCTTTAATGGTATCTTATTTGCTGCAGAGGGAATTTTTCAGTTTTTCTTGATGAAGGGTAAGGACTATACTTATTTCTTAAAATTTGGAACAAGAAGCATCCGATGATATAGAACATATGATATTTGTCTTTATGGGTCTAGGTCACTTCACTCAATATAATCTTTTCTAGGTCTACATATTCACCAGGCTATTCATTAGAGGAGGGTGTGACAATATACTTTTAAATGTACAACTTTTAAGATAATTTAAAATTAGATTGACTCATTGTACTTTATATGTGTTTTGTGTTCATGTGTGTATTTGCAGAAGAGGGCATCAGATCTCCAGGAACTGGAATTATGGATGGTTGTGAACTACCATGTAGATTGTGCAAGTTGAACCTTAGTCCTCTGTAAGAACAATAAGTCTTATTAATCTCTGAGCTAAAACTACAGCCCCTTCCCCCATAAACTTTTGTTGTTGTTGTTGTTAAGTCTCAAGTAAACCTTTTTCTACCTTGGATTTCCATATCCCTGCTTTTGTTTTCGTTTGTTCCCCCTGTATTTAGAAAAAAAGAAGTATAGATAGTGAGGTTTGGCACACTTACAAAATGGCATAAATATGAGGGAATGTTTTAGCAATAAAAATGGCAGGAAGGGCAACACAGGCAGAGTCAAAGAGCTCCACAGTTAACACCATGACTGCAGGTTTATAAGACTAAAGACTTTTGTCAGTGTCTTTTAATCTTCTTCAAAAGTCACGAGGACTTCATTTCTGTATTTATCTTAAAATGGCAAATATCTATTTCCATCCATTTGCCTGCAAACTTCAAGAAGTCCTTGTTTTTTACTGCTGAGTAGTACTCTAATATGTATATATTCCATACTTTCTTCATCCATTCTTCCATTGAAGGGCATCTAGGTTGTTTCCAGGTTCTGGCTATTACAAACAATGTTGCTATGAACATAGTAGAGCATATACTTTTGTTGTATGATAAGGCCTCTCTTGGGTATATTCCCAAGAGTGATGGCAATGGGTTTTTGATCCTACTGCACCTATTGGCTTTGTGGGAGCCTAGGCAGTTTGGATGCTCACCTTACTAGACCTGGATAGAGGTGGGAGGTCCTTGGACTTCCCACAGGGCAGGGAACCCTGATTGCTCTTTGGGCTGATGAGGGAGGGGGACTTGATTGGGGGAGGGGAGGGAAGGGGAGGTGGTGGTGGGGAAGAGACAGAAATCTTAAATAAATAAATAAAGAAAGAAAGAAAGAAAGAAAGAAAGAAAGAAAGAAAATGGCAAATATCCCATTTCTGTGCACTTTCACTATTTTCTTTCCTTACATTTAAACCTTGATTTCCCAGATCTTGTTCACCCTCACTAGTCTGGTTTATGATTGCTAACAAGTAGCCTTTAGCTTGTGTTTTTCTTTGTTTCTCCTTACATAGAACTAGTTGGGCCTCCCTCAGTAACTCTTTTGGTTTCCTTCCCTTTTGTCATTCAGTTGCTCCACCACGCCATTTTAATATGTGTGGCAAACTGGGAGTTACAAAGTGTAATTTTTAGCATCCCTTACCTAATGTCTAATCTCTGACCCTTTAGATTTCCTAGGAACACTGTAGGCCCTTTTCCTTGTTGTCCATGAGAGCTTCTCACGTTCTGGTCTGCATTTTGAAAAAGTCACTGGCCTGGCCATCATGCTCTCACAATATTCATCCAGGCAGATTTCTAACCATTGTGGGAGGAAATTGTCCAAAATTCCTGGATCCCCACAAAAACCTTGAACACGTTATCAGTCATTCCCAGTGCTGGACAGTTTTATGTCAACTTGACACAAGCTAGAGCTTTGTGAGAAAGAGGAAACCTTAACTGAGGAAAAATGTCCCAATGAGATTGGCATATGGGCAAGTCTATAAGGTATTTGCTTGATAGATGATTGATGTGGGAGGAGTCAGCTCACTATGAGAGTTGCCAGCACTAGATTTTAGGCATGAATTATTTTTTTAAAAAAAATGAGCAAGTCAAGAGGAGCAGGCCAGTTAGAAGCACTTTGTCATGATCTCTGCTTCAGTTCCTGCCTCCATGTTCCTATCTTTAGTTCCTGCTCTAATGTCCCTGTGAGGAGGAATACAAAATGTAAGATGAAATAAACCCTTTACTTCCCAAGTTGTTTTTGACCATAGTATTTTATCACCACAACAAAAAATAACTAATATACATCCTTATTGAATGATCCCTCAGTGGGCAATCCCACCAAAAACACAGCCAATCTATTTCACAGACTTTCCAGAGGTGCCCAGGGGACATCTTAATAAGGCAATCTCCCAAATTACCATTTTTTATTTCACTGTGGGTTCTAGGGAGTAAATTTACTTTGTTATTGATCTATTTGCTTCTACTAAAAGATGACAACCACTCCAAATCCAAAAGAGGGGAATGTAAACTCTTGATTTATAAAGTTGAGTACTTTCCTGTCATCCATCAATGTTTTTGCCATTCCGACCTGGAGTCTACATCACTCCTACCCATGAGAATACTAAAATCTTGGGCTCTAGAAAGAGATCAAACTCAAACTGTACTTCTACCCTCTTAGGTAGGTTAACCAAAACTAAAATAAGCTAGGTTCTCAAGCATCAGATATGCAGCAGTCCCTGAACTGGTTCCTGAGACTCACTGGCTTCTGTTGTGTTTCTGCAGTTCTTGCTTGAGGATGCCAAAAAGATTAATCTCCTATGGATTAATGAGTCCTCTGGCACACCTACATGAAAGTAACAGGGTTATACAAACAGACACACACACACACACACACACACACACACACACACACATATGTATACCATCTCTTGAAAGAACCCCCAAGAGACATTGCAGAATTTCTGAAGAGAGAAAGACGACCCTGGAATCATTTGCAAGATGTAGTTTTATTGGGTGCCAGCACAATCTCAAAGACAGAGAGTCAAATATCCAGAACAGAACCTCTTTTAACATCTTTATCTTCTTTGTCTCCCATATAGAGTGAATTACATTCTAACTGATTACTTTCCTAGGGAGTGGGGTTTAAAAGCTGGAATAGGGAGGAAAGGAAAGGAAACATTATTGCGCAAGAGAAGTAGTAGGGTTGCACCTACAGTCAAGACTCTCACCACCTTACAGGCTGTTTCGTGTTTTCCTTCTTGGATCTTGGGATCCCCTACTGCATGACCTTTAACCCTGGCATTCTTACTCTTGCTGTCATGTCTTTCATCACCTGTCTTGGTGCTCCAGTTCTTTGCCACTGCTGTGTACACTGCCTGCAGGTGCTGCTCTATCAGATGTCTGCATGGACCTTTACATCCACTGTTCCCCTCAGATGACACATCTCAGGCTCACCCCCTGTGATTCGCAAGCCATTCAGTGCTGCACATACTTCAGCCCTTGCTCTGCTTTGTTTCCACAAATACTTTGCACTGCACACACTGTGAATTTATTAGCATGCTATTTCTTCATGGCTAGGGAGTTTGCTCTTTGCTCTACTGTACCCCCGGCAGAGAGCCTTGTAATAGCTGGGGGAGTGAGTGACTGGGGTATTGGGAACATTTAGCCTCATTTATTCATGTGACCTTCTAAGATTCCCAGAAGCATGTTAACAACCAGACAGATGCCAAGAAGCCAGAAAGGGAAGGGATGGAGGAGCCAAATGTGGTGCTGAGAAAGCCAGGAAGAGTGAGGCCATAACACACAGGAGGAAGGTGCTTACAGGAAGGAGTGATCAGTTGTGATGTTATTGAGCTAAGAGGGGGGAGGGAGAGAGAGAACAGAAAAGGAGAAAAGGACCTCTGGATGAACTTGAGATCTAAGTCTTAGCACTTCAGATGAAGTGAAGACAGGGACCTCACCCAACTGTCCAGCTCCACATCATTCTCAGGCTGTGTGAAGCAGAAGATGAATAGAAAAAGCATGGGAGTGTAGTGATATCCTGGTTCTATAGTGAGGGTTTATGTCCGCAGAGTTTGGACACCAGAGCCTCTCCAGTTGCCCTGTGAACTGAGACCTTGGGCATCTCTCTACTCAGGATCTTTTTTTCTCTCATACAGGTTTTTTTTTCCATGGGTGGCAGCAGCTGATATTGAACTGTGGAGACAAAATAATGGTTTTTGGAAGTGAGCCATGTCAGGCAGGTGGGAGTTTATGTCTCTAGGCTGAGTTACCTCTTCTGAGGACCTCTGTCCATAGTCACTGGCTCCACAGCCTCTGCAAGAAGTTGTACACTGGTGGTCTCTCTTCGGGCTGAAAGAGGGAGAAGATTGTTAGACAGAAAGATGGAGCCCCCTTAAGTTCAGATAGCTGTGAAGGAGGGGCCTTTACAGGTCATGGGATAAGTTCCAGGAGAGGGGAAATTATACAGAATACCTGACATCTGCACAGGTACTGAGATCACATTTTCTCATCTGAGATTTTACACAAGTATTTTTAAGTTCATTTGTCCCAGTCTGGATGGATTTCCTGATGACTTGACCCTAATGACCTGCTTTCCTTGATGACCTGACCCCTGATTTGATGGAACATAGGGGACCCCACCACCTTCTCAGACCCTGGTCACCAACATCCAAACCCACTCACCCATTTTTCTGCGTTTTTCTTGATTCTTGCAACGGAGAAGGAGGAAGGTAAGAAAAAGAAGCAATAGAAGGAAGGCCACAGCTATTCCAAATAGAACCTTCAGGTACCTTTCAAGTCCTGGGGAAAGGTGACATCCAGAATAAGGAACCATACTATCTACCTGAATATCTACCATGTGCAAGACTTACGCTGGGTCTTTGCACTCATTATCTGCCCTTCACACAATCATACAACAGCATTCATCCCCTCCCACATTATGCCATATCACCTGCCTGGAAGAGGTAAATCTGGGGTTTGAAACCATGGAATCTAACTTCTGGCACTGCACCTTACACCAAGGATGAATCCCATGACCTAGAAGGAAGTAGCCTGAATACCCTGCTATGGTCCTGTTCTACACCCTGTCACATGTCACTACGACTTTGGCATAGGGGACAGGCTTACTGCAGAACCAGGTTCTGGAAGTCTCCTATGTCAAGAGAAGTCCCAACTTAGGTCACTGCTGAAAGGAACTTAAAAATGTGTACTATGCTTCTCTCCTTCACATTTTGAAAAACAGAGGCCCAGACAGAGTCAAGGCTTGTGTAAGTCAAATCTAAAGAAAAAAGAAAAGAAAAGAAAAAGGAAAAAAAAGCCTGCACCAAACCATAATTTTCTATGGACCCCTAGAACCTAATTCTCAACACTTTCCTCAGTATTCCCAGGGCCTGGATTCTCATGGGCAAGAACCTAGTTTCCAAAGCATGCTGGAGAATGATGGACAAATAGAAGGCTTGGTGCTCTCTTCTCCACTGTACTCATCTGCTCCTTACAAGTCTGAGCTCTAACATCTCTATATGGATGTCCCCCTATTCATTCCAGGCTCTAAGACTCTAGGATACTGCAAAGCTGCTGAGATCTCAGCTTGTCTTCTTGGTCCTTAGACACATTGAGTTGACAGAGTAACCAACCAGGTATAGATGTGCTGTCAGTTGGGAGGCAGCCTGGGGATGGAGCAAGCTCCCAAGAGAGAGGCCAGTGACACTCACCAAATGTTGGAATGGGCTTTTCGGATAAGGAGTCGGGGTCTTCAGAGGATCCTGGGAAATAAAACAAGTGGAGTGTGAGGGAAAGAGACTGACCCTGGAGATGTTGTCTCTCATTGTCTTACATCTGCCTTGGAGATATTTACCCAAGAGTCTCCTGCTGTCCACTTAGAACTTTCTTAATTTTAATAGAGGTGAAATGGGAATTCTTTAAAGGACAAATGTTAGGTTCTTCAACTTTGGCTGGTGAGTATCAATGTGACTGACTCTCCCTCTTTCCCATCACTCATATTCCAGCTAAGAGTTCTTCCAAGTATAGGCTCAAGGGTTACCATTTTAGCTCGGAGAAGTCAAAGACACTTACCTGAAACCACAAGCTCCACAGCATTACTGGGGTATGACAGCATGTAGGGGTATAAGTCTTCAGAGCTATAGCACTTGTAGGTACCCCCATGGGTAAAGGTCACATTCCTCATGAAGAATTTTGCCTGGTATAGCTTATCTTGCAGCACTGATCTTAAATACAGAAGTGAGTGGGCAGTCCCCTCTTTAGACAGAACAAAACTATCCCTTCGATGTGATGATTGACACACCAGGGTCACATCCTCTCCAGAGGACATTCTGGAACCTGGGAGCACTGACAGGGTAGGTGTGTCATGAAGCTGTCCTAGAGAGAAGAAGGATGGATGAAAAATTGTTCACCTTGACTTGAGCTGAAACCTCACCAGCACTAGTCTCTAAGGACTTGGGTAACACAGATTCAGCTTCATCTCTACATCTGTAGCTTTATGAAAAAACATACTTCCTTTTGACCCTCACAGCCTGGACTTCCACAGCACATCCTAGTTGCGGGTCTCTGACTGGACTGGTTTGGCTCTGAATTTATGATCAGGGTGTCCAAGAGGACAGTGGGGCTATGATCACTCACTAGAGAATCTGTGTATACCATGTCATCTATACTTGCCCAATGACAGGAACACTCATGAAACAACAGGAGCACTCGTGAGACTCAGAGAGAAAGTTAGCCCAAGTACCCTTCTGGGATAGTAGCCCAGGGTGCCAGGAGAAGCCAGTTCCTCCTTCTCTTCCCTGAACAAAGCAAATCCATTGAAGCTGTTATCAAAGAAACACTGATGGGTTAGTGCTTTTCCAGGATAGGACTATGGTAGGTCAGGAAGGAGGGCATGCTGGACAGCCTTTGAAGGAAGACAGATGGTTCCTGAAACATATCAGTCCCCTCCCATCATGTCCTGCAGGTAATATTTCTTCTCCATCCCAAAACTCTAGTTCAAGAGCTAGGAGTTTCTTTCAGTACCCTCCTATATGGTACTCCTCAAGGACCAGAGCTTATGGGTCTGAAAAATGATTAGACAGTTGCTGTGACTACCTCACCTGCGATGTGTATTTCCAAGGAGTCACTGGGATTAGACCACATATAGGTACTATTTTTGTAGCCATAACATCTAAATATTCCTGTATGACTGACTGTCACAGGACCTGTGTGGAAAAGAGCCTGGAATTGTTTGGTAGAGTTTATATACTGTGAGTCTTGGAGCCTGGAGAACTTCTCATCTTCCTTAGTCAGAACAAAACCATTGTATCTTTCCCATGAGGCACACTGGGAGGTCATGATCTCCCCTGAAGTAACCACAAAGCTTGTCAGGGATGATAGCATGGGTTTAGGGAGTAAGTACCCTAGACAGAAGAAGGTAACATGTTATGTGGGATCATACAACCCACATTGTCCCTCGGGGTTGAACTATGGGAAGGAAACACTCTTGAGAACAGATAGAGCCTTTCCTGAATGTGGAAACTTAGGCTGAAACCCTTACCTGTCACCACCAACTCCAGAGTATTACTCTTCTTTGACCATCTAGGAGGCTTGTGATAGAAACAGAGATACTGCCCGGCATGGGACCATTGAATAATTGGGATGAGAAACTTGGTTATGTTTCCAGGCTTCATCGGGGTTAATCTCTGCAAAGAACCTTGGTTTCCAATTTGATAAAGATAGTAATCCTGAGCACCTGGGATTCCTTCACATATAATGGTCACCTGAGATCCATTGGCAACCACAGATCCTGGCTCAGCCCTGATAACAGGGTTTGGAAGTGACCCTGCAAGGAAATCAATATCTATGCCATAGGACATCAGGCTTTGGATCCCAATACTCGCCCCAGGATGCTTTTCAATTTCACAGCATCAGCCCACATCTGTTGTTCTCCATGCCCACTGCCCAGAGGTGCTCCCTTGTCCTCAGTGAGGATGAAGGACCTGAGAACCTGAGGACATACTTACTTGTGTGCAATGGGGTCCTGAGGCCCAGAGTCAGTCCTGGAA
Organism: Microtus agrestis; assembly: GCA_902806775.1. Taxonomy (NCBI): domain Eukaryota; kingdom Metazoa; phylum Chordata; class Mammalia; order Rodentia; family Cricetidae; genus Microtus; species Microtus agrestis. Next base: position 6,901 of record CADCXT010006401.1, on the reverse strand, counting down.
GAGAGTTCCGTGTGAGAGATCTGTCCCCAAGGACTGAGTAGACCCTCCCTTCCACAGTTGCCTTCTGACTTCCTCAGATGCCTTGGTAAAACAAGGCCTGGCTGTGGAGTGAAGCTCCCACCCCACAGCAGCATGTTCTGTCCCCTCTTCACATCTCACCAAGGCAGAGGAAAGCTGTGAGTGTTCCAGGCATGACATCTGTGGCTACAACCTTGTAGATGGTTGGAGACAGAGCCTAGCCAGATGGGAAGACACACAGGGTGTGGCCTTGTTATGTGGTGGGTTCTCTCTCTTATCACAATGCTGTCACTTCGGCAGTCTTACAGAAAGAGGAACTTCCCTTTCCAGTCAACTGTCTTTGATTTTTCCAGTGATATAGCTCAAGCAGGATCTATATTCTCTAATTATTTTTTTGAAAAAGAGCCTCGTGAAGTTCAGACAATCCACACATCCCTTATCCCCCTCCCTCAGCTTCCTGTGTGTTAGGTTTATAGGCCAGTGATGGGCTATAGTCTCTTCTTACAGAAGCAGCAATTCCATGGAATCTCTATATCTGTCTGAATGATTTTCATGTTATGAATGGTCAGGACTTAGCAATAAATAGTCCTAGTGTCTTCCTGAGAAGGAACTTCTCAACTGAGAGTGGTCTGTGGCTGGCCAGTTTTGCTCAAGGACTCTCCACCGGGAGTCCTTCACTTCTAGGGCCAGACCCTCCTCACAGAACCTCCTTCAGAGGACTTGTGGCCTCAACAGATGGCATCTCATCTTCTTTCTCTGACCTCAATACCAGATATTCAACCACAGCAGAAGCGACATGTCCTCAGTGAGAAAGCGACTCACCAGAAACCTGATTGCATGTTTGTCCTCCAATCATTACCTCCTGGACACCTCATTCATAGCTTATTCTTTATAAATTATAGTCACTTAAGCCATAGCTGCATGAAATATGCTAGCTTAATTCTACAACTTTATGTTTCTAACCAGCTGAGGACAGTTCTTGCTGCTCATGGTGGCAAGAAAGAGTCTCTCTGTCTAGACTCAGTTTTGGTGCTAAGTCAGATCTGTGTAGCTAGGTCTTCAAATTTGGTTTTCTTGGTATTTATGTGACTCCCCTTTTGGCAGCACACACTCAGTACTTTGTGTGTGTGGCTGTCTGGGGCATTGGGCGATTTTCTGTCCATATCCCAGTGGGTGCAGTTTTCAGATGGTGTTGGTGTTAGACCATGAGAGGTCTCTGTGGTGGTAGGACTTGTGTGGTGTTTGTGTAGGCTTCTTAGCCCACAACAACTTCCTTAACTCTCCTGGCTTGTCAGTAACTTTAAAAATCTACTTTTCTCACAGCCACAGTGGACATCACCTGAAAATGAGGTGGAGAAGCTCATTTCTCTAGTTGTACATTAGGATTTTTCCATTCTCATGATGTATTTATGGTATTCACACATGGCTCAGATGATAAGTCTTTCTAAGTGCTTCTTTTTAATTAGGTTTGCTTTCATATACTGTCCCTCTAGTGACTTTGAGACACTCAAGACTTTCCTTGTGAAAGTGCCCTGAGGATTTTCTAGTTATAACATTAAGCTGTTTGTAGATAAAGACATCTTTTCTTGTAATACCCTTAGCAGTTACAGCTCCATAACTGAATTGTGCCCATCACTACTGTTACTAGCATGCCATCTTTATACCTCCACGAATTTGCCTAGGGCAATGTGGAGTACATGTGGCATAAAAAATACTGATGCCATTACAAATTTCTAGGATAAATATGTCACTTTATGTAACAGAAGAATATTTTCATTTGTTTTTTTTTGTAAGTAATTCACAATAAGTGAACACTGGTCAATGTTACCATTTATGAAGACATACTGACTTTTCATAAAATTCTTTTTATCTATTCTAGTAAACATGTTTCCCTTTTACTTTTTGTGCATGGAAAATATTAGCTTGATGTTTGAAATTTTTAAACTAACCTTGATTCATAGAAAGAACCCATATTGACCATGTCTGTCATTCTTCTTATATGACAGAGTATGTTACTTGCTACCTTTTTGGTCTAGGACACTGTCTCTAATGTCTTTTGAGATTGTGAACTATGCTGGTCCTCTTGTGTAAGGAGATACTGATGTTCTTGTTGAAACACGGAACAAACCTGGGAAAGTTTCAACTACTATTTTTGTGAAAATTTGTGCACGGACAGAAGCCCACTAGAGGCAGCCAGCCCTGCCCCACCACTGATATAGCCCAGGGAATGTAAACAAAGGAAAGCCATGACCAGCACCTTTAGTGGCCTGTAACTTCTGCTGACCAAACCAGCCATTTCCACTGTAGTTGTGTGTCCACTCCTTCTTCCCCCCAGGCATCATAGTCTCAGGTCCTGCTACTCAGGCCCTAGGGGTCCCAGCAGCTACTGCCATAGGCAACTTCCTGCCTCCCCACCCCTTTCGCAGCTGCTGACAAAAATCTTCACTGTAGTTTAGAGCTGTTAACAGCAGTCCCTGTTTTTCCTTCTGCTCTGAAAACAGATTTGCTGTCCTTTTCAGAGTTCCTCTCCCAACCTGCCTTCCTCCTCCCCCAACACCTCCAACTCTCCCTAACAACCTTCAACAACCCATAACCCAAACAAATCCACCTGCCTCCTCCCTGTCTGCCACAACCTGGGCCTCTGTCCTGTCCAGCCTACCCCCAGCTTCAGGTCACTGACTCCTCCCAGGCAGCCTCTGTGGTCAAGGCCAGCCACAGCTTCTTCCTGCCATGTTCTCAGTTTAAATCTTTCCTGTCCTGAAACTCCTCCTGCAGTTTACACAAACACAGGATCCCAAAATTTCATATATCTTAACTCTGTCCTACACTTCCAAAACTTCGACTAAAATTCATTTTCCACCCTCTCTCCTCCTTAAACTATCTCCAGAGACCAGCTGACTCTTCTCTGCAGTCACTCCAAAGAGCCCCCCAGTCTGCTGCTGACTGCCCCCTCCTGTCCCAAAACCAGATTCTCCACCAGTGCTTGCTCTGTCCACACTTGTTCCCATGTCAGCTTGCCTCCACTGTTACACTGTTTCAGAGATGCACTCCTCCCTCCTTCCTTCCTAAAACCAAATTCTCCACTTTTAATCACTTTATGACCCTTCTTATCTCCCACCTCCTTCCTCCAGAGTCCTGGCCACTTTCCCAACTAATTAACCCTTTCCTGTCCTGACACTGCCTGGAGCTTAAACTCAGTCATAGAAAACAAGCTGTAATATTCTGTAATAACAAGCTTACTACGTTTATGGTTTACAGAAACAAGTTTTATTTAGCCTCCTGTGTATCAAATACACTTAATAGATACTTGCTCCTCAAACTCTTCAGAGATCTGCTAAATATGACTTTTAAACAATTAAACCTAAGAGTTTCAAATATACATCCAAGAACAAATTTTTTCTAAACTCCTTAATTTTACCTCTGTCCCTGATCTATCTGTCCCAACAGATTTCAAATCAATTACAGACTGCTCTAAAAATTCCAGGACAAGCCTCAGCTGTCTCTTAGGAGCTTACATCCTGCTCCAGCCTCACCTAACACACTTCCCTATACTCAGATAATCCCACAGAACCTGGGCATCAGCTGACACATCCTGCTCTTCTGAATCTTAAACAACAGTCCAGCTTCCTTGGGTCCTATAACAACTATGCCACCCCAGTGTCAACAAGAAGCCGTCAGAGAGAATGGTGCTCACTTACTCAACACCTGACCACCCAATAATAAAACAAAAAAGTAGAGAATAAAGGAACATTAGGGCTCTGGTGGGGCCTTGCCCTTCTCCCCAGTTCGATCTGCTTTGCTAGAATCTCTTAGATTACATTCTTAAAGCAGGCCACCAAGGCCCATTCTATTCCCCTAACGATTAATCTTTCCTCCTGAGACCAACTACTGAGGTCCAGCTATCAAAGTATTAAAACTCAGCAATCAAAGCCCCCTATGGTGCACCTAATTAACATGCCTAATTAAAATTAAACACCTCATCCTAGCATGGGGTTTCTTCTTGTGCCAGATGTGCCACATCTGTCTCCTCTCTATCCAGAGACAGTCCTTTTACTCCAAGACAAGAATCTTGTCCCCACTTCCCTAGTTTCTTTCTCTCTCGCTCTCCCTCTTCCTTTATTTCCTGTCTTTGTCCCTTATCTCACCAAGGCAGAGGAAAGCCCTGCCCTCTGGGGAATACAACCCTTATCCTCCAATATTTTCATTGAATGTTCTATGAAGTATAGAAATTGTGGTGTACAATTTTTGCAGATCCATCCTTTCGTATGTGTCCCCCGTAGCCAGCACTGTTCCCTTTCTGTTAAAAAAAAAAGCACTACATCACAAAACTGAGATCCATCAGAAGAAAGTATGTGTGTTAAATGCTTTTACTGAAAAGAAAGAAACGAGCAAACTTTGTTGATGAGTTTTGTAAAATGGTATGAATGAGACTTTTGCAGATTCCATGATGAGTGGGGACAGACAAATCCACCCTCAGGCATACCTTGAGTGTGGAGCTTAATTTAGAGGAGGGTATTGAGATTAGGGTAGGGTGGGTAGAGACAATGGGAGAGAGAGAGAGAGAGAGAGAGAGAGAGAGAGAGAGAGAGAGAGAGAGAGGGGCACAGAGGGGAGGGAGAGAATGAGAGGAGAAATAAGACACCTGTCTCTTCAGAAGAATGGGGGTGGAACAAGAGCAGCTGGAACTCTTCTTTAAAAGGGCCTTTGCATCTGCATAGTGACATCTGGGCTGGCTAGGGTACTGCCTAGATTCATCCTGCCAGCATAATCCTAACAATGATCAATGCCCATTGATTTTAACAGTGAAATCGTAAGGTAGGTGTGTATAAAATCATCAAATTGCACATCTCAAAAACATATATTTCTATTTAGCAATGTTTCATCTAAGATTAGGAAAAGGTTTTTGCTTTCATTTTCTGTTTTATCATTCAATATGACCACATGTTTTATTTGTGTAGTATTGTTTAAATCAAGTTTGACTTTTATATGTGAACTATTTCAAATACCTACACAATAGAAGCTTTTCAAAAGTTAAGTATAATTATACTGGCCCCTCCACTTTTTTTCTCCCGATAACTCCCATCTCCCTCTCAAATTGATGGCTTCTTCTTTTTTTTTTTCAAGTCAGGGCTTTTCTGTAGTTTTGGAGCCTGTCCTGGAACAAGCTCATGTAGACCAGGCTGGCCTCAAACTCACAGAGCCTGCCTCTGCTTCCTGAGTGCTGGGATTAAAGGCATGTGCCACCACCACTGCCCGCATAATGGCTTCTTTTTCAATAATTGTTATGTATATATATGATGGGGGAAGAGTCTTTATATATACACACAATATGTGTATATACATAGTGTTTGTACATATACACACACATACACATAAATATATAAACACAAACTACTGATTTTGGGTCATTGTTTGTGTTCTGGTGGAAGTTTCACTCCCAGCCCCTGACATCCATATACTCATAGAGTCTGGAATGTTCTGATAGAAGCTTCACTCCAGCCTCTGGCATCTATACACCCAAAGAGTCTGGAATGTTCTGGCAGAAGCTCCATCCCAAGCCCTCCCATCTCTCTCCAAACACTGCTGAATCTCAGAAAACTAGACAAATGATTGATGGAGGAAGGTCATTGGCTAATAAAGAAACTGGCTTGGCCCATTTTATTGGTTAGAACATAGGTGGGTGGAGTAAACAGAATAGTATTCTGGGAGGAAGAGGAAGTGAGGTCATAAAGCATGCAGCTCCGCTCAGAGCCAGATGCCTCAGACAGAGATGCCACACTCCCCTCGCGATAGCACTGCTCTCCGAGGCAGAGGCATGAAGCTCAGCCCAGGATGGACGTAGGCTAGAATATTCTGGTAAACGCACCTCATGGTGCTACATAGATGATTAGAAATGGGTTAAGAGGTTGAAGCTAATGGGCCAAGCAGTGCTTAAAAGAATACAGTGTCCGTGTAATTATTTCGGGTAAAGCTAGCCGTGTGGGTGGCCAGGGTGCTGGGGACGCAGCCCCGCCGCTCATATTTCAACAAATGATGACCCCCCTCCCCCTCAAGACCACTCTCACAGGGTATTTAAACTGACCCCCAGAAAACAGACACAATTTCCAGTCTTCCTGAGAGTGTTATATCCATTAAACCTGGGCTTTTTCTAATTATTCAGTTTGGTTTGGTCTGATTTAGATTGCTGTGTTGGTGGAGAGGCTTATCAGGGTGCAGAAACTTTTCAGTAGTTTCAAACTTGGTTTCAGGGCTCACCATTTAGTATTGAATGATAAACTGAGGGTCCTGGGGAAATATTGTCTCTTAATGAGCATTCCTTACTTGCCAGTTGTTCTCTGTCTAGGGGAGGTGCCCTGTGATATTCCCTCCTTCCCCATTAACATATCGATTGGTGCTGTTCATGCTCAACTCTTGTTTAGGCAGATACATTGTTGGGGTGTTATGGGTGTAGCTTCTCAGTCATTCCTAGGAGACATAATCTCACAGATGAGAGATCATATCTGGTTCTTATAGCACTTACAACCTTCCTATATCTCCCTCCTCAATGTTCCCCAATTCTTAGGTGGAGAAGTGGTGTTACAGAGGTATCCGTTGAGACTGAGCAGCCCCAATCAGTTTTTCTCTGCAACTTGATCAACCGTAGCCAGGTCTCTGGCTCTTGCAAAGTGAAGCTTCTTTGATGTGGGGGGGGGGGGTGAGAATCATACTTATCTGTTAATTTGTCCATTTCTTAAACTACAAAATGAACCAAGAAAATGTAATATTACATTGGCGACACAGTTCAGTGGGTTCAGAGTGAAGGTATTTTTTTGAAAGTGTAAATCAATAATTGGCATGTAGAATGGTGATGAATGAGGAGTTACAGGACTGAGCATTGGGGTGT
>CADCXT010006398.1:0-14161 GCA_902806775.1 Microtus agrestis | reverse complement strand
GGAACATTACAGCACAGTCCCCAGGTCCCACCCATCTCCAGTTCAGGTCTTCCTGTCTGCTCCAGATTGACGTCAGTCATAAGAGAGTCAACCAGTCCCTTGTCGACATCCTTGCTTCCTGCTGGCATCCAGGACTGGGCCTGGGGGTTCTAGGGAGCACTTGATCGTGTAAGAACACCCACACATCTGCAGGAGAGCAAGCAGCGGGCAGCTGGCCTAGATGTACACCAGGAAAGCAGACGAGGAGCATTCACAACACCAGTGGGAGGGGAGCTAGGCAGCCTTGGCTGGCAAAGCAGCTCACAGAAGCTCACAACACGTGCCAGGGAGTAGGGGCCATTGACCAGGTAGTCAGGGCCTCCAGCTGCTCAAGTTAACACACACTTCACTCACAGCTTGGTACAGAAGCAACGGGTGGGGGATGAGCACTCAAGGGGGAAAAGGACTCGGTGGACAGCCGAGTGGGTCACTACGAGGTTAGCAGATAAGTGGGGGGGTCCAGAGGCGGGAGTAGCCTCCCTCGGGATAGCAATGGGGAGGGGGCATACGTGTTGGGAGAGCCAGGCAGAAAGAACCCTTGAGGCGGCCTCTTCTGTAACTTCCACCCATCTGGTGTGGGTGGCAGACTGAGGACGGCACACACTGGCAGCAGTGCCAGGCCACCCTCTCAGGTCGACAGGGTTGGGGGCCAGCCGTGGCAGCTGCCTGCCGAGTTGTATTCACCAGGCTCTCCTTGCTTGCTCTCTGGAATTCTCCAGCAGCCCTGGACAAAAGAGAGCAGAACAAACTACCGCCCCACCAAGTCCTCCTGCTGCTGCTCTTCCACCTCCTTATTCACACCAATCTGTCCTGCACACTCACGGGCTCGCAGACCAGCTGAGGGCACAAACCTTATGGTGCTGGGTACGCACCCCCAGCCCGGGGATCTTCTTGGGCACTGCTGTCTTCCCCCACTCACAGTCCTGCCGGGGTGCCAGGATGGGATCTGCCTCCGGGTTGGCACTGGTGTCCTGGGGCCTTTGGGTCCAGGGACCCTGGTGTTTCACTCACGAAAGGACAAAAGGGTGCTGCCCTCGTGAGGCTCCCCTAGAGCAGTGTAGATGATCCTGAAGACGGGCTGGATCCTGCGGCCTCCTCTCCGGAGCACTGTCTCCTGGCCTTGCTGAACTTCTCCCCAGGCATTGGTTCTCTCTGGCCAGGACAGCCCTGTGATCGGTTCCTCCAAGCCCTGTCTTGCTTCAGTGCCAGTGGGCATTCTTAGCTCAGAGTCACCGCCCTCACTACCTTCATCCTCCGATTCACTAGCATCCCAACTGGAGTCTGGATCACCCTGAAGTTTGGCTATAGTAGTTCCCCATTTCTTTTTCTGGTACTCTCCACGAGCCTGGGATATGGTAGTCACTGAGCTAGGTGGAGCTTGTTTTTGCTTGTTAGAATCATTTCTAATTAGTGGCCTGTGAGATGCCTTATCCTGGCCCTGGCCATCTTGCCCTTCTGTACAACTTAAGTCCCCTGCCATTTGTCTGGGCTGCCCCATCATTTTGTCAAGGTATCTTTGTTGCCTGCTAGAAGAAGGAATTTCTGGATCTCTTGAGCCTATATTTCCCTGGGGTTGAGGTGGCTCACAGCCCCAGCCCCTCTCTCGTTTCCCGACTCCTGAGCTACAACATCGGGTTTCTGCTCCTCAGGTTCACTTTTAGCCCCCAAACTTGATTGCCCCAGAGGCCCCTCCTCCCCAGCACGGGGTCTCCATAGCAGTCGCCTCCATTTCACTGATATAATTTCCTCTCCTGTGGTCTGGGTGCTGATCTCCCGAAAGAACCCTGCCTGGGTGGGAACCTGATCTGCTGCTGCCTCACACGTCCCACTCTCCTTCCCAGACTGATTCTGCTCCTCCTTCGCCACCGTGCTGGTCTCCCACTCTTCTTCGTCTTGAGTGAGTTTCATTAACTCCAGAAAAGTGGGTGGGCACCCTTGCTGATCTAAGAGGGACAGCCTGCTCCTAAGGCCAGTGGTCAGGGAGACTCGAGCTAAGACATGCTGGAGGCGAATCGAGTCTGTGCTGTGTGCTGCCAAGGGGCTCTGCTGCGCTGCTTTCTGCAGGAGGGGCTCTAAGCGCAGCAAAGAGTCAGACAGCTTCTCTGCAGCTTTCTGAGAGGAAATCGGATTCTGAAGGCATCGGAACTGTAAGATCTTACAGTCCTCTTTATTCCCAAAGACCTGCTTTAGTGCTTTCAAGCACTGCTCCATAGTTAGGGAGTCACTGCTAGCCCCTAGTGCCTGCATAATTGACAGGGCAGAGCCTCGCAGGCTCTCTAGAAGGCGCTGCTTCTTCTCCTCCTCACCCACCTGCCATAACTGCATCCTCTCAGTGACCTCCTCTAACCAGGTTTCAAAGGTCTCCTCTCCTGGGCCTGGAAAGGGACTGCCAGAAAACACTTTCAGTTTTCGGTAACACACGCTATTGCACAGAGACCTCAAACCTTCTGGTTTGTCTTGGTCTGAATTCCTTAGCTCCATGCTCACTGTAGGGGCAGTGCTAAACCCCAGGGCTTTGGCTACATCTACCATTCTCCGTCCTTCATCTTTCAGAAAGTAGATCAGCTTATTGATAAACTCATTATCTGGGCTACGGGGTTTGACTACCACTTCCCAGGCCCCCCTGCTGCTGGTATATGAGTGGGCATCATAGTATAATCGACAACTTCCGTCAGTTCAATTAAGACCGCCTTAGCTTTGTCTTCCCTCCTGAACATTCTACCTATCACCTTGTGAGCACACAAAGGAGGTAAGCCTTCCTTCAGAGTGTCCTTTATCTCAACCTCACTGCACTGCACAGGGATGCCCACAACGAGCACCGCCTTCTTGGGATCCAGGTCCATCCCCTTACACCAGTCATCTAATAGAGCCACAGCCATTGCTCCCACCCTCTAGACACAGACCTAATACTCAGGTACTTATTAGCTAAGAATTTTCCTAAGATGCAAACGATTCTAAAACCAGTGCCATGTAGAATGGCAGCATGTCCGTCCTGGGTTTCCCACAGCCTGAAATGCAAATGAAGAGGAGCTTACTTAATACTTCCTGTCACTTTGCCACTCCCAGAGATTCACTTTTCCTTCCCAGGCTCTTGAAATCATTTTGAGGGTCTTCCCACACAAAGCTCTCTGAAAATCACAGGACCCTGCTGACCTCTTGCCGTGGTAACCTCTCTGGAAGTCTGGGGAATCTAGCGTGTATTCTCCAAGTACCTGTGGGGAAAATGTCAATGTCAGGAGGCAAACACTGGAAAAACTGGAAAAAACCCAGTGGAGGAAAAGACAGGAAGACGAACACTCTGCCACCTACTAGGGGCTATATTGGGTTCAGACCACTCTTTGCTGTGTCCAAGACTGGCAATCATAGGAGACTCTCCTCTTGAAGAAATGCTCAGCAGAGGAAAAGATGACTGGAGATCAGCAGATGTGATCAGAGTGGTACGTGCAAAGTACTGTTTGTATGTGACAAGCTAAAGTACTGCCATGGATACAAGACCAGTGTGGATCTGGGTTTCTACCAATGGTTATCACATAGTGCCATGTGGGAAGGTAAATGCCCTTGGGAAACAGCAGGTGATGTCATGGTCCTCCATCCAATAAAGCATCTCAGCAACAAGATGGTGGTGACAGGTAAAGGGGGAGGTAAGCAGAGACTAAAGAATGGGCACTGATCTGAAAAATGCTTATGGTTTAAAATTGTATGAAATCTGCAATCAAAGGCAGAAAAAGGCCCCCAAAAGTAAACAGATATTGTCACCCTAAGTATAGTCCTATCCTGCAGTCCGTGATCCTTGGCAGGAAGCCCCTTGACCTGCTCTTTGCTGCTCACAAAATAGCTGCTCACCCTGATGTTTGCTGAAGTATGGATACAGCGATTTTGCTGGCACTGATGGTGATGCTGCTGGTCTTCTGGCTTCTATTCAGACAGGTGGTGCAGGGATGCTGCTTCCTCTGCACTGATCTGTTCAAGGCAAAGTACGGGATTATTTAATACGGTCTATTCTGAATGTCCCTGCCCATGCAAAGTGTGCTAATCTGACTCTGCACAAGAATCTGAAGACAGCACCTTGCCTGCATGGTGGCAGACACCTTTAATACCTAAACTTGAAGGCAGCTAACAGGCTAAATGTGTCAGTTTGAAGCCTGCCACCACTACATTGTAAGACCTTTAAAAAAATCCTTGATAAGATTTGTGAAACCGCTCCACTAAAAGGCGCTGAGACAAAAAGAATGCTAACATAAAGTTGCTACCCTCCCTCCACCGACACCACCCACCCCAAAGTGTCACTCCTATTTCCAGAACCCACTCCTATCTAGGTTCCAGCACCAAGCCAATTGTCCCAAACACCGCCTCTTCCCCATTCCTGTGCCATTTTGGGCCACCCGCTCGCTATTTTATTGATTCCCTCTACAAGCCAGCTACCCCAAGCACCACTCCTTCCCTGTTCCTGGGCCATTTTGGACCATCCCGTATCATTGGTTGCAGCAACAAACCAGCTTCCCAAGCACCACCACTTCCCCCGTTCCTATAACATCTTGGACCATCCACTATCTCATTGGTTCCGGCAACAAGCCAGCTTTCCCAAGCACCGCTGCTTCACTGTTCTGCGCCATCCTAGACCATCAGCTATCATTGGATCCGGCTACAAGACAGCTTTCCCAAGCACCGCTGCTTCCCCATTTCTGTGCCAGTTTGGACAACCCGCTAAAATACCTGCTATCTCATTGGTTCCAGCAACAGGCCAACCGTCCAAAGCACCGCCCTTTCTCTTTCCTGTGATATCCTGGACCACCCGCTATCTCATTGATACCAGCTATAAGAGAACTGTCCCAAGCACCGCCCTTTCTCTTTCTTGTGACATAAGTTAGGTGCCTGGAGTATGTCTGGCTTCTACATGCAAAATCACATCTGCCGGCATATGCACATGCAGTTGTGAACACACGCACGCATGCATGCACATGCATTCACACACATGAGTTCTACACACATGTGATGTGAGATTCCCCTCTGTATGCTATGAATATGTTTTATTACCTTTGGTTAATAAAGAACCTTCTTTGGTCAATGGCAGGGCAGAACAAAGTTAGGTGTGAAATTTAAAATGAATGCTGGGAGAAAGATGGCAGAGTCAGGCAGATGCCATGCACCTGCCAAGGGAGACAGACACTGGAAACTTACCGGTAAGCCACAGCCTCGTGGTGATACACTGATGAATAGAAATGGGTGAATTTAGGATGAAAGACATAGCTAGGAATATGCCTGAGCCGTCGGCAAAACTGTGTTGTAATTAATAAAGTTTTTTTTGTTGTGATTATTTGGGTCTGGGTGGCCAGGAAATGAACGTGAAGTCTCCACTTACACATATGGTCACATAAACATACGTACCACATACCAAAAGATCTGCACACTCTCTCACACACACATATCCACACATGTGTGCTACACATATGAACACATATATATGAAGCACATACCAAATGATTTACACACATCTGCAAACATGCAGAGATGCACACATGCATTCACACACAGGTGTGCCTACACATAGGAACACATTTAGACATGTACTGCATACGAAGAGATTTATGCATAAACCTGCATACACCACACACGTGTATTCACACACACACATGTGCTACACATAGGAACACATTTACACATGTACCACATACCAAAATATTTTCTCTCTCCCTCTCTCCATCCCTCTCTGTCTCTTTCTGTTTCTCTGTCTCTCTCTTTCTCTCATACACACAGGAGTACACACTCGAATAATACAAGATTCAATGATAGGGTAATGTATTTTTCATCTACTACTGATAGAATATCTCAAGTAGGAGATATTCAGTGCTGGAAGATTTCCTGAAGGTCCATACAATCACAGATATTTTGAACAAAGGGGGAAGTTCGCCTAGATGATTCACAGTTTAGGAAGTACCATGTTACCGGCCAGAGGGGAAGTTCTTTCATTGACTGTGGAGAAATGAATTCTGCTTGTAGAAAATGAGAGATGCCGAACACACTCTTGTTTTTAATGCTTCTGCAACACAGGACACAATGAGACAAGTGGTCAGGACGAGGAGAGGCCCCATGCAGAAACATGTGTTAGCATGGGACCATTTTTGTTTAAAAAGGCATGAAACGTTGGGAAGGGAGCATGATTACATGACTCATACCAGCAAGTCTGAAACAATTCCATATTTATTAAACCAAATGTTTCCAAGTAATGATTTCCCTTGGAATATATATATATATATATATATATATATATATATATATATATATACACTTAAGAGTCTTAAGTGTACAGAAGACTTTGTCTATCACTGGTATTCACATACTACGTGCACAATAAATTTGAAACACAAAACATTCTCAGTTACCGCTATCCATACAAAGGAGGAAATACATAAACCATGAGGAAGTGAGTTGTAGGCATACTAAGGATCAACTCTTAATGTGACAGGCAGTTGACATCAGGTAGCAGACCACATTGCATTGAAAGACCTTATAAATTTTGTCATGAAGTGACATTTTCACATACTTGTCACAATACTTACATTTTTTTCTTCAGGAATTTTAATGGATTCTACCAATTTCACTACTTCTGGGGCACAGTCTTTTCAAGTCTACAGGATGCATTCCCTTTGCAGGGTTATCGTCATTCCTATAGGCTCCATGACTGAACAAATATAACAGCAGTATGGAATGGCAAGTGTGTGCCTCCTTTAACTATTTTTCTGAAGATGACAAGGATGGACCACTCTTGTGCCTTCTAATTTGGTCAAGTGATACTGAGGTACAAGACCCCACTGTATCGACACCAATGCACTGCTAACCATTAATTACAATGCTACCAAGAAAAACTTGCCATTACGACCCGTGAGCTGGAGGATGCTATAGACATCTCTGGACTGGTGGTTTTAAAAAAAAAAGGGTATCTTAAAACCAGTGAACACTACTAGTTACCGAAACCACAAGTACCCCCAGAATGGGACAGTACTAGTTACAGTACTAGTTACCAACCGGTAACCAGTGAGACACTACTAGACATCGACTGGTAACTAGAGGGACAGGGACAGGGATGCTTTCCTAACCAGATGAGACACTACTAGTTATCGACTGGTAACCAGAGGGACAGTACTAGTTACAGTACTAGTTATCGACTGGTAACCAGTGACACTACTAGTTATGACACTACTAGTTACCACGGTAGTGGGACAGTACTAGTTACAGTACTAGTTACCAACCGGTAGTAACCAGTGAGACACTACTAGTTATCGACTGGTAACCAGTGGGACAGTACTAGTTACAGTACTAGTTATCGACTGGTAACCAGTGAGACACTACTAGTTACCGACTAGTACCCAGTGGGACAGTACTAGTTACCGACTAGTAACCAGAGGGACAGTACTAGTTACAGTACTAGTTATCAACTGGTAACCAGTGAGACACTACTAGTTACAGTACTAACACAGTGAGACACTACTAGTTACCGACTGGTAACCAGTGAGACACTACTAGTTATCGACATGGTAACCAGTGGGACAGTACTAGTTACAGTACTAGTTACCGACCGGTAACCAGTGAGACACTACTAGTTATCGACTGGTAACCAGTGGGACAGTACTAGTTACAGTACTAGTTATCCGACTGGTAACCAGTGGGACACTACTAGTTATCGACTGGTAACCAGTGGGACAGTACTAGTTACAGTACTAGTTACCGACTGGTAACCAGTGGGACAGTACTAGTTATCAACTGGTAACCAGTGAGACACTACTAGTTATCAAAAGGTAACTCGTGGGACACTACTAGTTACAGTACTAGTTACCGACTGGTAACCAGTGAGGCACTACTAGTAATCGACTGGTAACCAGAGGGACAGTACTAGTTACAGTACTAGGTATCGATTGGTAACCAGTGAGACACTACTAGTTATCGACTGGTAACCAGTTGACCAAATTAGAAGGCACAAGAGTGGTCCATCCTTGTCATCTTCAGAGAAATAGTTAAAGGAGGCACACTCTTGCCATTCCATACTGCTGTTATATTTGTTCAGTCATGGAGCCTATGGGAATGAGGATAACACTGCAAAGGGAATGTGTCCTGTAGACTTGAAAAGACTGTGCCCCAGAAGTAGTGAAATTGGTAGAATTCATTAAAATTCCTGAAGTCAATGAGAGAACTTCCCCTCTGGCCGGTAAGATGGTACTTCCTAAACTGTGAATCATCTAGGCGAACTTCCCCCTTTGTTCAAAATATCTGGGATTGTATGGACCTTCAGGAAATCTTCCTGAAGTCTGCGTGTATGAGAGAAAGAGAGAGACAGAGAAACAGAAAGAGACAGAGAGGGAGAGAGAGAATATTTTGGTATGTGGTACATGTGTAAATGTGTTCCTATGTGTAGCACATGTGTGTGTGTGTGAATACACGTGTGTGGTGTATGCAGGTTTATGCATAAATCTCTTAGTATGCAGTACATGTCTAAATGTGTTCCTATGTGTAGGCACACCTGTGTGTGAATGCATGTGTGCATCTATGCATGTTTGCAGATGTGTGTAAATCATTTGGTATGTGCTTCATATATATGTGTTCATATGTGTAGCACACATGTGTGGATATGTGTGTGTGAGAGAGTGTGCAGATCTTTTGGTATGTGGTACGTATGTTTATGTGACCATATGTGTAAGTGGAGACTTCACGTTCATTTCCTGGCCACCCAGACCCAAATAATCACAACAAAAAAAACCTTTATTAATTACAACACAGTTTTGCCGACGGCTCAGGCATATTCCTAGCTATGTCTTTCATCCTAAATTCACCCATTTCTATTCATCAGTGTATCACCACGAGGCTGTGGCTTACCGGTAAGTTTCCAGTGTCTGTCTCCCTTGGCAGGTGCATGGCATCTGCCTGACTCTGCCGTCTTTCTCCCTGCATTCATTTTAAATTTCCCACCTAACTTTGTTCTGCCCTGCCATTGACCAAAGAAGGTTCTTTATTAACCAAAGGTAATAAAACATATTCATAGCATACAGAGGGGAATCTCACATCACATGTGTGTAGAACTCATGTGTGTGAATGCATGTGCATGCATGCGTGCGTGTGTTCACAACTGCATGTGCATATGCCGGCAGATGTGATTTTGCATTTAGAAGCCAGACATACTCCAGGCACCTAACTTATGTCACAGGAAAGAGAAAGGGCGGTGCTTGGGACAGTTCTCTTATAGCTGGAACCAATGAGATAGCGGGTGGTCCAGGATGACACAGGAAAGAGAAAGGGCGGTGCTTTGGTCGGCTGGCTTTTTACCGGAACCAATGAGATAGCGGTGGTCCAGGATGTCACAGGAAAGAGAAAGGGCGGTGCTTTGGACGGTTGGCCTGTTGCTGGAATCAGTGAGATAGCAGGTATTTTAGCAGGTTGTCCAAACTGGCACAGAAACAGGGAAGCAGCGGTGCTTGGGAAAGCTGTCTTGTAGCCGGATCCAACGAGATAGCTGATGGTCTAGGATGGCACAGAACAGTGAAGCAGCGGTGCTTGGGAAAGCTGGCTTGTTGCCGGAACCAATGAGATAGTGGATGGTCCAAGATGTTATAGGAACGGGGGAAGTGGTGGTGCTTGGGAAGCTGGTTTGTTGCTGCAACCAATGATACGGGATGGTCCAAAATGGCCCAGGAACAGGGAAGGAGTGGTGCTTGGGGTAGCTGGCTTGTAGAGGGAATCAATAAAATAGCGAGCGGGTGGTCCAAAATGGCACAGGAATGGGGAAGAGGCGGTGTTTGGGACAATTGGCTTGGTGCTGGAACCTAGATAGGAGTGGGTTCTGGAAATAGGAGTGACACTTTGGGGTGGGTGGTGTCGGTGGAGGGAGGGTAGCAACTTTATGTTAGCATTCTTTTTGTCTCAGCGCCTTTTAGTGGAGCGGTTTCACAAATCTTATCAAGGATTTTTTTTAAAGGTCTTACAATGTAGTGGTGGCAGGCTTCAAACTGACACATTTAGCCTGTTAGCTGCCTTCAAGTTTAGGTATTAAAGGTGTCTGCCACCATGCAGGCAAGGTGCTGTCTTCAGATTCTTGTGCAGAGTCAGATTAGCACACTTTGCATGGGCAGGGACATTCAGAATAGACCGTATTAAATAATCCCGTACTTTGCCTTGAACAGATCAGTGCAGAGGAAGCAGCATCCCTGCACCACCTGTCTGAATAGAAGCCAGAAGACCAGCAGCATCACCATCAGTGCCAGCAAAATCGCTGTATCCATACTTCAGCAAACATCAGGGTGAGCAGCTATTTTGTGAGCAGCAAAGAGCAGGTCAAGGGGCTTCCTGCCAAGGATCACGGACTGCAGGATAGGACTATACTTAGGGTGACAATATCTGTTTACTTTTGGGGGCCTTTTTCTGCCTTTGATTGCAGATTTCATACAATTTTAAACCATAAGCATTTTTCAGATCAGTGCCCATTCTTTAGTCTCTGCTTACCTCCCCCTGTACCTGTCACCACCATCTTGTTGCTGAGATGCTTTATTGGATGGAGGACCATGACATCACCTGCTGTTTCCCAAGGGCATTTACCTTCCCACATGGCACTATGTGATAACCATTGGTAGAAACCCAGATCCACACTGGTCTTGTATCCATGGCAGTACTTTAGCTTGTCACATACAAACAGTACTTTGCACGTACCACTCTGATCACATCTGCTGATCTCCAGTCATCTTTTCCTCTGCTGAGCATTTCTTCAAGAGGAGAGTCTCCTATGATTGCCAGTCTTGGACACAGCAAAGAGTGGTCTGAACCCAATATAGCCCCTAGTAGGTGGCAGAGTGTTCTTCTTCCTGTCTTTTCCTCCACTGGGTTTTTTCCAGTTTTTCCAGTGTTTGCCTCCTGACATTGACATTTTCCCCACAGGTACTTGGAGAATACACGCTAGATTCCCCAGACTTCCAGAGAGGTTACCACGGCAAGAGGTCAGCAGGGTCCTGTGATTTTCAGAGAGCTTTGTGTGGGAAGACCCTCAAAATGATTTCAAGAGCCTGGGAAGGAAAAGTGAATCTCTGGGAGTGGCAAAGTGACAGGAAGTATTAACTAAGCTCTTCATTTGCATTTCAGGCTGTGGGAAACCCAGGACGGACATGCTGCCATTCTACATGGCACTGGTTTTAGAATCGTTTGCGTCTTAGGAAAATTCTTAGCTAATAAGTACCTGAGTATTAGGTCTGTGTCTAGAGGGTGGGAGCAATGGCTGTGGCTCTATTAGATGACTGGTGTAAGGGGATGGACCTGGATCCCAAGAAGGCGGTGCTCGTTGTGGGCATCCCTGTGCAGTGCAGTGAGGTTGAGATAAAGGACACTCTGAAGGAAGGCTTACCTCCTTTGTGTGCTCACAAGGTGATAGGTAGAATGTTCAGGAGGGAAGACAAAGCTAAGGCGGTCTTAATTGAACTGACAGAAGTTGTCGATTATACTATGATGCCCACTCATATACCAGCAGCAGGGGGGGCTGGGAAGTGGTAGTCAAACCCCGTAGCCCAGATAATGAGTTTATCAATAAGCTGATCTACTTTCTGAAAGATGAAGGACGGAGAATGGTAGATGTAGCCAAAGCCCTGGGGTTTAGCACTGCCCCTACAGTGAGCATGGAGCTAAGGAATTCAGACCAAGACAAACCAGAAGGTTTGAGGTCTCTGTGCAATAGCGTGTGTTACCGAAAACTGAAAGTGTTTTCTGGCAGTCCCTTTCCAGGCCCAGGAGAGGAGACCTTTGAAACCTGGTTAGAGGAGGTCACTGAGAGGATGCAGTTATGGCAGGTGGGTGAGGAGGAGAAGAAGCGGCGCCTTCTAGAGAGCCTGCAAGGCTCTGCCCTGTCAATTATGCAGGCACTAGGGGCTAGCAGTGACTCCCTAACTATGGAGCAGTGCTTGAAAGCACTAAAGCAGGTCTTTGGGAATAAAGAGGACTGTAAGATCTTACAGTTCCGATGCCTTCAGAATCCGATTTCCTCTCAGAAAGCTGCAGAGAAGCTGTCTGACTCTTTGCTGCGCTTAGAGCCCCTCCTGCAGAAAGCAGCGCAGCAGAGCCCCTTGGCAGCACACAGCACAGACTCGATTCTCCTCCAGCATGTCTTAGCTCGAGTCTCCCTGACCACTGGCCTTAGGAGCAGGCTGTCCCTCTTAGATCAGCAAGGGTGCCCACCCACTTTTCTGGAGTTAATGAAACTCACTCAAGACGAAGAAGAGTGGGAGACCAGCACGGTGGCGAAGGAGGAGCAGAATCAGTCTGGGAAGGAGAGTGGGACATGTGAGGCAGCAGCAGATCAGGTTCCCACCCAGGCAGGGTTCTTTCGGGAGATCAGCACCCAGACCACAGGAGAGGAAATTATATCAGTGAAACGGAGGCGACTGCTATGGAGACCCCGTGCTGGGGAGGAGGGGCCTCTGGGGCAATCAAGTTTGGGGGCTAAAAATGAACCTGAGGAGCAGAAACCCGATGTTGTAGCTCAGGAGTCGGGAAACGAGAGGGGGCTGGGGCTATGAGCCACCTCAACCCCAGGGAAATATAGGCTCAAGAGATCCAGAAATTCCTTCTTCTAGCAGGCAACAAAGATACCTTGACAAAATGATGGGGCAGCCCAGACAAATGGCAGGGGACTTAAGTTGTACAGAAGGGCAAGATGGTCAGGGCCAGGATAAGGCATCTCACAGGCCACTAATTAGAAATGATTCTAACAAGCAAAAACAAGCTCCACCTAGCTCAGTGACTACCATATCCCAGGCTCGTGGAGAGTACCAGAAAAAGAAATGGGGAACTACTATAGCCAAACTTCAGGGTGATCCAGACTCCAGTTGGGATGCTAGTGAATCGGAGGATGAAGGTAGTGAGGGCGGTGACTCTGAGCTAAGAATGCCCACTGGCACTGAAGCAAGACAGGGCTTGGAGGAACCGATCACAGGGCTGTCCTGGCCAGAGAGAACCAATGCCTGGGGAGAAGTTCAGCAAGGCCAGGAGACAGTGCTCCGGAGAGGAGGCCGCAGGATCCAGCCCGTCTTCAGGATCATCTACACTGCTCTAGGGGAGCCTCACGAGGGCAGCACCCTTTTGGCCTTTCGTGAGTGAAACACCAGGGTCCCTGGACCCAAAGGCCCCGGGACACCAGTGCCAACCCGGAGGCAGATCCCATCCTGGCACCCCGGCAGAACTGTGAGTGGGGGGAAGACAGCAGTGCCCAAGAAGATCCCCGGGCTGGGGGTGCGTACCCAGAACCATAAGGTTTGTGCCCTCAGCTGGTCTGCGAGCCCGTGAGTGTGCAGGACAGATTGATGTGAATAAGGAGGTGGAAGAGCAGCAGCAGGAGGACTTGGTGGGGCGGTAGTTTGTTCTGCTCTCTTTTGTCCAGGGCTGCTGGAGAATTCCAGAGAGCAAGCAAGGAGAGCCTGGTGAATACAACTCGGCAGGCAGCTGCCACGGCTGGCCCCCAACCCTGTCGACCTGAGAGGGTGGCCTGGCGCTGCTGCCTATGTGCCGTCCTCTGTCTGCCACCCACACCAGATGGGTGGAAGTTACAGAAGAGGCCGCCTCAAGGGTTCTTTCTGCCTGGCTCTCCCAACACGTATGCCCCCTCCCCATTGCTATCCCGAGGGAGGCTACTCCCGCCTCTGGACCCCCCCACTTATCTGCTAACCTCGTAGTGACCCACTCGGCTGTCCACCGAGTCCTTTTCCCCCTTGAGTGCTCATCCCCCACCCGTTGCTTCTGTACCAAGCTGTGAGTGAAGTGTGTGTTAACTTGAGCAGCTGGAGGCCCTGACTACCTGGTCAATGGCCCCTACTCCCTGGCACGTGTTGTGAGCTTCTGTGAGCTGCTTTGCCAGCCAAGGCTGCCTAGCTCCCCTCCCACTGGTGTTGTGAATGCTCCTCGTCTGCTTTCCCGGTGTACATCTAGGCCAGCTGCCCGCTGCTTGCTCTCCTGCAGATGTGTGGGTGTTCTTACACGATCAAGTGCTCCCTAGAACCCCCAGGCCCAGTCCTGGATGCCAGCTGGAAGCAAGGATGTCGACAAGGGACTGGTTGACTCTCTTATGACTGACTTCAATCTGGAGCAGACAGGAAGACCTGAACTG